>SNQJ01S0149049.1:0-12741 GCA_010110895.2 Picea sitchensis
CTAGGACCATGTGGGCCTCGAGACATGATCTCCTAGTTATCCCTAGATATCAGGGATAACAGAGCCTACTGGACATGGAGTAAACATGGTGAATTAGTGCCATGAAGTCGAAGGTACCCATAAGGGATGTATACATTCCCACACCGCTATTCTCATTTGTCGGCTAATAATTGTCGACCATGGGAATCAACGGTCCAATAGATGCACTGGGGCTATCATACGCAAAGGACAAATGGTCGACCGTCACGATCTTCCCATCGTGAGGAAAACAAAGAGTGTGAAAGATGGACAATACGACAACAATCATAGCATAAGTCCAATTGCATCCTAGTAACAAGTTATAATCGAGGGGTGTATCAACCACCTTGACATCCACCTCTACCGTCTTCCCACCTAACTAGACTAGAAAGGTAGGAAGAATACCGTGAGGGCAGAAGGAACAATCATCAAAATAAGTCAAAATGGTTGGAGATTGAGAGAGAGTCGAAGAGCCAAGAGCTTTCCAATAGATCAGGGACATCACACATGTAACAATGCCTTCATCAACAACCGCACGTTTTATGGTATACTTCAAGTAACCCACGTGGATTTGGAATGCCACATCGTAAGGCAAGGGAGGCTTCACATCTGTGACGTCAAACTTGATAGCTTTCGAGCCACTGGGTATAGAGCTCCTAACACAGATAGAAAGACATTCCTCTATGATGGACATGTCTGGAGTACCTCCAAGGCCGACATCGCACAAGAGGTTTGACACAGGTCCTCAATAATAGAGTAATTATGGGTGTCTCTAGCATTTGGATTGTGGGTAGAGTGCTTGAGTACTCCTTTCAGAATATGAGGCAATGGCTCTAGTTTTTCGATCTGCAAAGGCATCTCTAGAGGAGGAGGACGATACTCTAGACCAGGTAGAGTCCGTGAAGAACTGTAATCGTCAGACTGGGTGGCTGTATCAACCTGAGAACTGACCATATTGATGCACAAATGGTCACCGTCTTGTGTCAGTGGGTTTTGACTTCCACCGACCACATTTCCGGCATTTGAGGAGCTTGAGGCCATGTGCTGGTTATGTGGGAAAGGATTTGTCAGCATGGAAGACGGTAGAGATAAGGGCCTCACAACTTTCGCAAGTTTAGGGCATAAATGAGTAAGATGATCATCTGTACAAATATTACAGGGAAATTTCACCTTATGCCTTTATTTATTTCCCTCACCAACATTATTATTTGTATTCTCATTATTACCATTGTCCTTGGGTTTATTATTATTCTTCCCACCCTTACGATTATTATTACGTCCTTTCTTCTTATTCCTGTCTGGTTGTTGGTTACCATTTGGGTCGATCGACAATTGCACGGAATGTACATTCACCGACTGAGTGGGATTGGAAGACACAGACGAAGTTGGCCCTCTTGCAAACTAGTTTAGAGACAACTCTTTCAAATGGCTTGTCACCGAGTCTGCGGATTTCACATTAGCAAAGCCTACAATGCCATCGGCATGAGGTCTGGGATTTTGTCTAGGGTCATAGTTTGACCTCGGTGTGTCCAGAAGAATCTGGTATAACATCCCAGACTGAGCATATATAAGATCTAACTGTTGGGATTTTAATATTGTTTCTTCCTCAGATGTAACCCCAGATGTAGAAACATCCTTAGAGATAGGAGGCTACAAAGACTTAAGGAACCATTCTAATAGGAAATATGGGGGAATGCAGGTATTGATCAACCTTTTCCATATACGCCACTCATGGATGTGATCTGAGATATGAGTAGTTGAGTCCTGGCATAACGTCAACAAAATTTCTAGGACAACATCGTAATGAACCAACAATTGGAATTGGTTAAGGAAGACTAGCACCATCTAAAAAAAGGTCCCATATGCCCCCCTAGGTAGCTCGATATACCATTTCGTGGCAACCCCTATGAGGGTGCGTTGAAATAATATTAACCGAATGGAATCATCATTAAGGAAATTCAAAGAGCACCATAGGTGAAAGGTGCTAACATGATCACCAGGATCCGTGCCATTCTTACCTTCGAATTTCACAATATTTGAAGGAATCTTGGTGGGAATGGGGGGCCATGTAGGATCATCACACACAGGGTCGTTCATAAACTTAAACAATTCCAGAAGATTAAGCGTGGCCAGGAAAGGGAGACGAGGTTGCGACATCTGGCCCCAACCTCCCTGGAAAGATTGTGTTTGGGGAACTGCATCCCATCCAGAGTTCTGGTAAGCACCATGGCCCTATCCAGGATTGTAAGACCCTCCTCCAGGCTGACACATAAGAGGTTGGTTGGGCATCATTACAGTAGGAATGTTCTGATGGGGGTTATAAAAATTTCCCCCAGCTGGAGTGGCTCCGGGTTGGGGGTTGTCCAAGGTGTAAAACTAACCTCCTCTGGTTGTGAATCCAGAGGATAAAGGTGGATTCATCATGACAAACGTGTTGGTTAGAATAAACCCTAAGGAGGTGAGGGTATAAGATGGAATTTGAGCAGAAGCTTGTCTGCCAGGTTGGTTACTCCACCTAGAAGCAACAGGGTTAGACTCGAGGTTAAAAGAAGGAATGCCTCCCATGGTAGAAGTCGTTTGAGGGATTTGAGAGTGACAAAATGAAAATGGAGTATAAGGAGGAGTTGTGCCCCCAAGTCCAATGCTAGCATTAGGGCCAACAGTTGGGATGGATTTTGAAAATTGCAAAGTAAAATTCGGCATGCCATAGGAAAAAGGACTAGAGGCCATAGGGATGGACTAAACATTATAGCCCGGTGAGTGACCAAGAGACCCAAATGGGTTCGTGGCAATAGGTTGAGAATTCACTATAGGACGAGCAACAATGATGATAGGTGCCTTCGGCACTACAACCATTATGGTTGCAGGAGTTGAACGGGTGCCATTAACTATAGTAGGAGTGGGAGTCGAGGGGCTCCCAACATTTTGATGACTCAGTTTAGTACTCATCCTTGTAGAATCACAAGTCTGAAAAGTAGAGGTGTGTGTACCACGTCTAATAAATCTATGCCTTTTAGAAGGCAAAGACTCGAAATCCAGTGGTAATTGTAACAAGAAGCGAGACCGGCGGGGAAGTTGGTCCGACTCCATAATGAATTAAGACTCAAGATATAAAAACAAATCATAAGGCCAACTAGTAATCAAAGAGAACACCAAAAATAATTAAATGACCAATATGCACACAAACATGATAAATTGGTTGAAAGGGGCCTCCCTCCCTAAAGTAGGTATGCCTTGCCCAAGAGGGGCCTGCTAAAGATTGGAGGTAACATAATGAGTTATAAGGGCCCTCGTGGACTTAACAACTAATCAGTCAGATCCCCCCGGAGAGGTAATCCTCCATAAAGGTTGTGTGTTGTCCGACCCTTATCTGACCTAGGGTACCTGCAGAATAACCCCTGCAAGTAACCTATGTGGCACCTAAGTCAAGCAACTAAGAAACCACTATATAATTGATGCACAGGCGAGCAGTCATAAGTCAGGTCCACCATATGAGCAGGGTAGAAAATCCCGAAACCTTGAAAGCACCACCTCTCACGGATTTAAGGGAGCTAGAAAGATCCCTATATACCAATATATCGCCAAAAATATCTCTGATGCTAAGAAGGTATCGGGAGGATACCCCTTCAACCGACCTCGTGCAACCTTGTGATTAACTCCAGTGTAAGCAAAGCTTCCTGATATTACCGATTATACAATGGATTTCTCCACTCCCTTAGTTGGACACATATTTTTATTTAATAGCCTTGTAGAAGTTTACTCACAAAATCCTATTCCAAGGCACTAAATCCTAAGCTAGTTTGTGCACCCTAGAAAATAAAATCGTTACTAATTAATTTTAAATTATAGCATTAATTTTAATGGCCATGCTTACTCAAAAAGGTGCGGACATGAAACTAGTGATGTTATGACTCAACAAGTAAAGTAAATATGAATACAATGCAAAGTCCTAACTTCAATTTTCAATAAATGATATGCTTCTTAAAAATGCAATTTTCAATTCAATTCTGCAATTCTAAATAAAAATGCAATCTTTCTTTACATGCACTAAGATAAATGACAAATACTCAAAAGATCAAAATTCCAATCAATGTAAAATGCCTAATATTTTTGTATTTTCAATATAAGAAAAATGAAAATGCATGGATTGAACAACAACTTGATATATAAAGACTCTATTGTGTATAGAAAGAGACAACTCAAGTAGGATACCAAGGAGAAAAACACCCAGCCCAATGTAAAAGGACAATCAAAATGAAAAGATGATGAGAAAGGCACCGCCAAAAAATTCAACCAAAGAAAGGTTTCCTGTCATCCCACAGACACTTAACAGTCACTATAGAGACCCACGAAGACTCAACAATCATCAAAACCTACCCAGCAAACAAGAAAAAGAGGTTGTTGTACACGACTATTCAAGGGAAAAGCACGTATGTACGCAGCTTCCAAAAGGACAACATGTGTATATACGCGACTGTTAAGCAAAAACCCACGTATATGTGTCAAAAACACAACTAGGCTAAGGAGAAGGCTGAAAGACTCGGACCCAGAGTGAACAGAGGATATCAAGAAATGATACGACAAGAAACGCAATATAAACGAGAGAAATCGAAGGAGAAAACACTCCAAACCCCAAGAAAGAAGATTCAAACCCCAGTATGGTCACCAATTATGTTACGAGGAAAATATCTCTATGGCTAGGGGAAAACCACAACAGACGAAAATGACTACAGAAATCAACTCTATTCTCAAGTATGCTATATAAACACATATGCTAGCAAGACAAGATAAAATCCCTACCTCATCCAAATGTTCAATGAAGTCCACCATTGAGCACTCGACCCAAAGCAATATACCTGTAACTGGTCCTCAACAAGCAAGCAAAGAAAGCATATGGTGATAATATATGATGTTAGCACATTCATTAGCATAATCCATTAACATTCATAACAAATACGCACATGGAATAATAATTCAAATATTTGCAAGATATCAATTGGACGGGAAAAGAGTATTTTTATTAAGATATGATCAATAGAAGTGAATAACTTACAGACTTTCGTCTTGGCATGGTTCGAAACCAAGAAACTAAGTTCCTTCCGGCTGGGCCTCCACCACTTCAATCCTCCACCAAAGGCAAGCTCATGTAAGAGAGACAATTGAGTTCTCACTCAATAAGGGAAGAGCTTGGGGGTTGAACACTGTGTTCAGACTTAAAGGATAAAGGAATGCAGACTCAATGTGAAGTGAATAATTCCTCCAAAGTAACTTTGCTCTCAAAGTTGAATTATTTTCTCCTCTTTTCCATAGCTCGGAATTGGCCCATTTATATCCTTCAAGTGGAACTGAAGGGTCGAGTCAGAATGTTTCCAGTATATGGAAGGCCAGGGATCATTGATCTCCTGTCGTGACATGGAAACCTGACACTATTTTTCAATTCTGGGCACATTTCCTAATGTACGTGGGTTGTTATGGTGCAACCCGCGTATACACATGTTGTATAATAGGCAAGGTGCGTATATGTGGAAAAATTGTATTTTTAGCTCTGGGATTTGCAAAAAAGGGATTAAAAGTCTACATGGGGAAATGGAAAAAGGCCTTCTGTGTAAGATTGCATGGGGTGAGTCCCCGAGGTGTAGGACAGTCGGTGACGGAGTGTGTTGTTAAGCCACTCCATGTTGTTAAAGTCACCGGTTTGAAACCTGCGGGGACAAAAAATCCAACCATGTTAAGGGTTGGTGTGGCTCAGGCTGGGTGCGATCCGTGGGTGATTTTGACGACTTATATGCCCCTGAGTCGCAGTTTCTCAAGCCACAAGTTTATCGCGTAGCCAATAGGTCTCGCACAAATTAACAAACAAAAAAAAAAAGATTGCATGGGGTGAGAAAAATATTTCTATAACACTTATATTTTCAGTTTTAGGCTTGGAATTTATATTGGTTATGGTTTGTACTTTCTATCTTTTGCGCTAGCTCTAGAGAGAGGTACACTATATTGATTGACTATTGGTTCTAGGGTTGCTTCCAAAATTATTTTCTCTGTCAAGGTTAAGGTGCTCGGGGGTGGCTTCGACCTATGGTTGGGTGACAGTATTGCTATATTGTCTATGGTTAAATGAGCACACCTATTTTTCTAACAGGTTATGGGACCACACTATCTTCGAATAGTCTAACCGATGGAATATATATTCAGAGTATTTTTGCTCAGTTATAATTGCAGTTGCAGTCAAAGTTTTTGTTGCAGCAACAAAACCCTAACCCTCTTGTTAAGGCACCTTAAGTGAATAGATTGACCTAATTTCTGGATACCCTAGTGCACCCTAACCCAACGCACCTCCTGTTACTCTCAGAAAGCTAAGACATCAAGTTTGAGTTCTTGGTCAAAGTCAAAGGTTGACCATGTCAAAATCAAAGGTTGACCAAGTCAAAGAAATCGTGATTGACTCTATGAAGTCAGAAAACAAGTTAGAAGGGGCTTCTAACTTCAGAGCATGGAAGACAAAGGATTGACCTCATCCTTGCCAAGAATAAAGTGTTGGATATCATAAAAGGAAAGATCGTGGAACCATAGTTTGAAGAAGAAAAAGATAAGGAACCTCAGAACATTGCAATTATGGAGAAGTTCAAGGACAATGAAATCAATGCAATGAGTATCATAGTGAACTCTATAAAAGACCACTTGATACCCTATATCTCTGATCTTGACTCATCTAAGAAGATGCACGATGTCCTAACTAATCTCTTCTCAGTTAGAAACATTGGAAAAGTAATGAGTCTAAAGAATGAGCTTCATGACATGAAAATGAATGATGATGAAAGCATAACATCATACTTTGTGAGAATATCTCAGTTAAGAGACCAACTACAAGCTATTGAAGAAATCATTTCAAGGAACTAGTAAATATAGTACTCAACAACCTTCCCAAGACATGGGATGCATTTGCCGCAAGCATGAACACAAGAAAGGAGTATCTCTCATTTGAAGAACTTTGGACTTGTTTTGCACAAGAAGAATCAAGGATTAGCACAAAAGAGAAATCCCAAAAGAAATACAATGATCAATCCTTCACAACAAAATTCAAGTATTTCAGGAATAAGAGGAAGTTTGGCTTAGGGAAGGAAACAAACAAAGCATCAATTGTCGAAGAAAGGGAACCCTCAAAGAAGGACAAGCAGGATAAAATCAGCTTCTTCTTCTAAGTCAAGGTAACAATATTATTCAAATTTCTTGTACCTACCATGTTTACATAGTCTCTGTACATATCTTGCATATCTATTTCTTAGAAGATAAGATGTTCAAGTGAAACAATACCTATAGAAGAATAACAAGATAAGGATTGATATCACGATGACTACAAGTCAAGAAATACACATGAAAAGATGAAGTACGTTGACCACCCTTGGTAACAATTCCTATGGAAGTTATTATATAAGTAACAATTGCCAGATAAGCCGAAATCAGAATCAAACTTGAAGAGACCCAGAAGAAGTCAACAATCAAGAGGAAATTAGAAAAAGACTTGTGACACTTTGCAAAAGGCAATAAGGATGCAGACAAAAGCGTGGACTCTCTTATATGGAGGGAGTTGATTACAAAATTCCAAAAGAAGAGCATGCATTCATGCATGAAGCAAGGATTAGGAGGGAGATAATCCTAAATGATATGATCCATTGAGGATTTTGAAGTATCTGTCCATGTTCCAATTGAAAGTAGCAGCCATGGTAAGCAACGCATGTTCATTTTGACTCTAGAAGAAGTCTTCTTCAAAAAGAAGCCTTAAAGTATCATTGGTTGTCCATCTACATCCATGATTCTATGATGAAAGGAATAAGTTGGAATCTTCAGGGAATATAGAATAACCCATGGACCCAAGAGCTAAAGAGAGACATAAGGAAGAACATGAATATTCCAAGAAAGAAATAAAAGAAAGAACGACCCGTTATTATACCGAGAATCACAACACTAACAACTTGGTTTGAACCCACTAAGAAGAAATCAAGCAGAAGAAATGGAAGTTATGATGAAGAACAGTGTATGTAAGAAAATGTGAAAAATATTTATGAATGGAAGCATTGCAATATTCAGAGTTTCTTCTAGAAAGAGGGAGAAGACTATGACAACATCTTGTTCCAATAAAATAGATATACCTCTTGTAGTATCCATGGATTGGAATTTACATGTGAAAGATTGTTCTTCCCAATAAAGCAAGTGAGAAAGAAGCTTATACCAGAAAGAGACCCATGTATGCAGATATAAGAAGACCTTTTATGGATTCAAACAACTTGATGCAGAGTATCTCATATACAACAGAAGCGTGGTGAAAACTTTCTATGACATAGATATTGTATCAAAATAGTTTCTCATAAGTCTAGAATGATGGATTACTAATACATCACAAGATCTCATGATGACAGAAGAAGTGCTACTTGAATATGTTTTAGTTTGAGCCTTGCCATGATGTCATGAGCTAGCAGGAAATAGAAGTGTTGAATTCGACCATGATATATTGTAATGATCGGAGCTATATGAAGCCTTCAAAGAAAACCAGTGTTCCATGACAGACCGAAGTACAGTGAGATCAAGCATTATATTCTCCATTATGAAGTCCAGAAAAGCGAATTCGTTCTCCAATATATCTCCACAGATGAGAAGATAGCAGATATTTTGGTAAAGCCTCTGTCCAAGATGAAAAGTTTGTGTACTCAAGAAATAAGTTGGGGCTCATGGAGACAAATTCCTTATTGAAAAAGGAAGAGATTACTCCTAGGTTGGGAGGGAGCACTGATATGTTATTGATTTATGGATAGTCATTTTTCAGTTTGAAAAATGGTCCAGGATGAGCAGTTCCTTTCCAGTTCGGAAAGTGGTTTGAGATTTCTAACGGACATGCATTTTCTAGTTCAGAAAATGGTCCAGATCGGACATCATTTTTGTAATGAAATTGGTCTACTAGATTGATTATGTACTAGAGACAATGATTCCCCTTATGTCCAGTGTGGGGGAATGGTATAGGACAGTAATTCTTCTTGGCAGTCACTCTAAGTAGTGGTCAAGTAGAATGGTCCGCCTCATTGGACAGTCATTCTTTCGAAGTTCACAATTGTGAGCAGTTTCAAAGAATGGCCCGTTTTGGAGTTTGGTGCAGGATAGTCATTTCCATTAGGAAATGGTTCGGACAATCATTCCCTAGGGCAGACCCATTATATCCAAGTTTCACTATGATTAGTGTCAGAGGAATGGCCCAATTAGGTGAATGGTCCAGGTTAAACAATCAAGGATAGGCATTCCCTAGGGTAGACTCATTCTCTCCAGGTTGCACTATGACTACTGTTGGAGGAATGGCCTAGTTTGGTGAATGGTCCAGGCTCAGAAATCACAGATGATTATTCTTCTACTTGAGAAGAATAATCCAGATATCCCATGGATGATGTTTTACCTTCTGAGGGTAGATGCTCTTCCAGATCTCACAGACGCGAGTGGAAGAATGGCCCAGATGACTCGGTTTATATCATGATATTGTTTTATGCAGGTTGTTATCATATGATATGATTGCTATGGAGATTGTATGTCTCTAGACAGTAGACGTACGCTACTGTGGTGGATGTGTTCCACTGGTTGTGACTACATGTCACTAATTAAGTAGTTGTGTGCTACTTGGTGTTGTTGTGTACCACTGGATAATAGTTGTGTACTACTATGGATAGACACAGTTGTGTTCTGTTGAATGGAATTGTTTTGATTTCCATGTAGACTATCAGTAGTGTTGGAAATGATTATCAGCTATATGGATAGTCAGTGTGCTAGTGGATAGACATTATCTAGACGGAAAATGGTCTAGGACATTTATTCTTCTAGGACGTATGTCTAGATTAGAAGAATAGTCCTTGTATCCCATGGCGTGGCTTCCAGCATCTATTGGAATAGTTTTTATTCTAGGACATATGTCCTGATTAGAAGAATGT
This sequence comes from Picea sitchensis, assembly GCA_010110895.2. Classification (NCBI taxonomy): domain Eukaryota; kingdom Viridiplantae; phylum Streptophyta; class Pinopsida; order Pinales; family Pinaceae; genus Picea; species Picea sitchensis. Next base: position 9,981 of record SNQJ01S0149049.1, read on the forward strand.
TTCTTGTATCACTCTATCGAGTGAGTGACTTGTTCAACATCATGCCTGATTACTCAGATGGAGTATGGCTTCGAGAGATGATGCAGTTGATGTTATCATATGATATTGATAGTGATGATGGTGCTCATGATCTAATCATGAGATAGCTTGTGTGCTTATGATGATGCTACCGGTTGAATGGTATGTTTCTGCTCAAGACCATTGCTTTCAATACCTCCCTAGCTAGGAGGGAGTGTTGATATTATGGTAGCTGCAGGAGGTATTAACCTCCACATGTAACCTTGACAAGAATAAAATATTTCGGGAAGCAAGAAGAAACCCTAAAGCATTGACATAACCCTAGAAGACAAGTCGGCTAAAGGAAATATTTAATATTAAGTTCTTAGCCTCTAGAATGAGAATTCGGCCCAGACAGCTAAGGAGGAGTAGTATAGATATAGGATGCTAGATTTCATTTGACACACACAGCTTGCAACTACAGAAATCTAGTGCACATTGAATAAATTCAGTAAGTGCGCAAGTCTGGAGAGTAGTTGCATCTTTATCTATTGCAACTTGTATTTTCGGTTTTAGGCTTGGACTTTCTCTTGGTTATGGTTTGTACGTTCTACCTTGTGCGCTAGCTCTGGAGGGAGGTACGATACATTGATTGGCCATTGGTTCTAGGGTTGCTTCTAGAATTATTCTCTCTGTCAAGGTTAAGGTGCTCGGGGGTGGCTTCGGCCTATGGTTGGGTGAAAATATTTCTATATTGTCTATGGTGAAATGAGCATACCTATTTTTCTAACACAACGAAGTGAAAACTCTTAATTCCCTACATGTATTCTTCCCCTACCACCAATTTACCCTATGAACAATAGATTGTTGTGTTATTTATAGATGTTAGAACATGCCTCCAGCCTGAAAAATATTCTCTAAAATGTGTGCTCAAGAAAGTGTTCTAATACCACTTGTGTTGTTCTTTATTAGTAAATTGAAATATGTAGAGAAATAATATATTTTACTTAGAATTACTAAAAAAATGGCAGGTTTCAACCACACTAGGCAAATAAAGAACCAGAATACCAAAAGATGTTATACCTTTATTGATGAAAGAAATGTTCACTTACCTCTTTGAGGGGACAACCTCCAATTGAGAAAAGCTACAATTACAATAAAATTCAAAAGACATATCATTACATTGCTTCTACTTCTTTATTTAGTTCCATCTACCTCCTAGGATCGTTCTAGACAAGGAAACTTATAGTAGTTGGAACCTTCTTGTAAACCTTCTTACAATCGGTGTTTTCACACTATTACATGAGCCTTATGTACTATAGATGACCTCCATATATAGAAAACTATATATATACTTAGTGGGTTAGGGTACGACCATAACATTATTATTATCCCAAGATCCAATCAATAACTTGGATCTACTATAGAATTTGGAATGCATATGATTTTGCAACTAGAGGTGGGATCATTAAGATCAGTTAGACTAAATCCTTCTGCAACTTCAATGTTGTTACTTCTTCTTCTAAATCTACTACAGAGGAGGCTTTGGAATCCAACAAAGAGTATATTATCTATGATTACTATATATACACCAAGAGGTTCCTATAGGGGATTACCCCATATTGCAAACATTTCCTCAATTCAAGTCCATTGATTGAATTCATTCACTTATACAATAAATTCTAGATGCCCTACCCTTCCAATGACCCTTTCCTTCCTTATATTTTGTTTGATTACATCTATTGTTTGATTATATGTATCTATTGCTCAAACCATCAAATACCTATACCAACTACTCAAACCACCCAAATCACACCCATATCTTCACTTGGAGGCCAATGATAGCCTCAATAGGTCTTGTATGGTGGTTTAAGGTGTTGTTCATGTCTCTAGGTTCCTAGAGCCTAAGGCTTAGGTTTCATGTTCAGGGCCTCAAGTTTGAAAAACAATGAAGTTATAAATGTAAGTTTGTCATGTTTGGATTTGGCATTGAGTTATAAGTAGGGCCATTTGGTCATCCAAGTCTTAGTTTTCAAACTCCATGATTTCACATAACAAATTTGAATTGTACAAAAAATTACTTATATTGATTGCAGCGATAGCAATCATCTATCTCTAAGAATGAACACACATTTCTCTTCTGTATAAATTTTTATGTAAACAATAATGCAAAGATGTTTCTCTTCAATGTAATTTTTTTATGTAAAGGATAATGCACACACATTTATCTTCAATATAATTTTTTAATGCAAACAATAATGTGTATGTGTTATGTAGGAATAGAATGCACACACATTTATATGATATCATAGTTAGGTTTGGAGTAACCAAGCCACTGGTATGGAATGCATAAACCATAGCAATTCAACATTTTTTTACCTTTTTCAATATGTCTTGTGTTATGAACTACTGCAATATGTTATACATACTCATATATGATGAAATTATACACACATAGAGACCTATTTTTGTAGATTACAAATATATAAAAAATAAAGAAAAAATCAATAATTATTATTGTTTTTATCTTTTTCTATTTTTCTTGGGATATAATCCATTAATGCAAAAAATAGGCTCATAATGTTTTTCCTTGAGCATTTTCATTCCTAGAGGATTTCAAGAAAAAAAATATATATTGTTACTACTAAATAGTGACTTATACACACTAAAAGAAATCAATTTTTCATTATGTTAAGACTTTCAAACAATGCACTAACAATTGACCTACTAATTTTGGAGTTTACTACATTCATTTAAAAAAATA
>SNQJ01S0149050.1:10825-23472 GCA_010110895.2 Picea sitchensis
TGTCATTGATGACCTCTTGGATGAATTGAGTGGTGCCCAGTTCTTTACTAAACTTGATATCCGTTCTGTCTACCACCAGATCTATATGAAAGAGGAAGACATTCCTAAGAATTCCTTTAGAACTCATGAGGGCCACTATGAGTTTTTGTTCATGCCCTTTGGCTTGTGTAATGCCCCATCCACCTTCCAAAGCCTCATGAATCATGACTTTCATCCTTTTCTCTGTCATTTTGTCTTAGTTTTCTTTGATGATATCCTCATCTATAAGAAAAACTAGACAGACCATCTTGCTCATGTGGATCGAGTTCTCCATCTACTCTCTCAACACCAAATTTTCCTGAAACAATCTAAATGTGCTTTTGGCGCCTCAGAAGTCGAGTACTTGGGTCATCTTGTTGGAAAGGATGGCATCAGGTTGGATCCTAAAAAGATTGAAGCTATGCAAGACTGGACTCACCCAAAGACTCTCAAAATCTTGCATGGATTTCTAGGCTTAACATGTTATTATCACAAGTTTGTTAAGAATTATGGAAAGATTGCGGCACCTCTCACTACACTCCTTAAAAATAATTCTTTCACTTGGACTCCAGCAGCTAATCAAGCTTTTCAAACCTTGAATATGGCCATGTACACCACTCCAGTCTTGGCCCTTCCTGATTTCACAAATACCTTTGTCTTGGAATGTGATGCTTCAGGGAAAGGAATTAGCACTATCATTATGCAAGAGGGTCGGCCTTTGGCCTTTACCAACAAACAACTGTCTGAACGAAATTTGGGCAAATCAATCTATGAAAAGGAAATTTTGGTTATTCTGCATTTCGTTGATCTGTGGTGCCCTTATCTATTGGGGAAACACTTCCAAATTAAGAGAGATCATCAAAGCCTCAAGTATTTTTGGGAAAAACGCATTTCCTCCCCAGAGAAATAAAAATGGGTGACTAATCTCTTTGGATGTGATTATGAGATCATTTAGAAGAAAGGAAAAGACAATNCCAAGTCATTTTCTAGGAATGTCTACACGATCCCAAAATTTCACATCTGATAAAACAATTTTAGTCCAATTCTCCAGTTTCCCCAGAGTACTCTTGACTCCATGATGAGCTTCGATACAAATGTCATTTGTATTTAAGTAAGCAGTCAAAACTTAAATTCATGGTACTTTCTGAGCTTCATTCTACACCCACAGTTGGGCCCTCCTGGTTTACCAAAACCTATGATAGGTTCAAACGTTCTTTTTTCTGGGATGGTATGAAACAATACATTCATAATTTTGTAGTTGAATGTGATGTGTGTCAATGCAACAATGGAAAAATAGTCAAATCTCCTGGCACACTACAACCGCTTCCGATTCCACCTTCTATTTGGAGGGATATCTCTATGGATTTTATTATAGGCTTACCTAAATCGAGAAATAAATCAGTCATCATGGTGGTAGTTGATCTCCTTTCTAAGTATGCTCATTTATGTGCTCTTCAACACACATTTACAACATCCATTGTGGCTCAAATTTTCATGGATAGAGTCTTCAAGCTTCATGGCATGCCATATTCTAGTGTTTTTGATCGCGACCCAACTTTCACCAGTAATTTTTGGCAAGAAATGTTCAATCTACAAGGAACCCAATTGCATCTCAACACAACTTATCATCCCCAGACTAATGGTCAAACTGAAGTTGTCAATAAGTGTTTAGAAACATATTTGAGGTGTTTTTCACTGGAAAAGAAAAATCAGTGGGATCAATGGCTACCCCAAGTTGAATGGTGGTACAACACTTCATACCATATAGCTACATGCATGACTCCTTTTAAAGCGATATATGGACAAAATCCACCTCCATTTCTCTCATATTTACTAGGTGTCTCGAAGGTCCAGGAGGTTGACCAAGTGCTTATAGTTCGAGAGGCTATTCTCTATACCCTCAAAGAGAATTTGGTCATTGCCCAAAATCACATGAAGCAACGAGCAAATCAAGGTCTCTCTGAACGTCAATTTGCATAAGGGGATCAGGTGATTCTTCGACTGCAACCTTACAAGAACAATTCCCTCAAGGCCGACCATTGTCAGAAGTTGGCACCCAAATTTTATGTTCCTTATATCGTTCTCAAGCGTGTGGGATAGGTGGCCTATCAGTTATCTTTGCCTAGTATTTCTAAGCTACATCATGTTTTTCATGTTTCATTCTTAAAGAAGGTTATTGGAACTAAGTGCCAAACTCAAACCAACCTTCCCGAGTTGGATGAAGAAGGATCCATTTGGCTAAAACCAAAAGCATTTTTGGACCAGCGTGAGCATCCCCTGTGTCAGCGAACCATCAAGGAAGTGTTAGTCCATTGGAAAGATACAACTCCAGCAGATGCCACTTGGGAACCAACTACTATTCTGTAGCAATTTCCACATCTCAAGCCTTGAGAACAAGGTTGTTTTCAAGGGGGAGTACATGTTAGGGACCTAACCCCTCACGTAGGTATAACAATATATTCGGATGTAATAAAGGTCAATATTAATAAGGCATTGCAATAAGGTAGAATAAGTTGAATGTAAGAAGACCTAATAGAAGCTTTTGCTTCTAGAAGGATCTTCCTCTAGCTGGTTCTTTTGATAGACATATTTAGTATAAATAGGAGTCAAGGGTATGAGAACCCTAGCTTGGTTATTATTGTAATAGAGCTATGCTCGACTGGAGGTTTCCCCCTCGAAGAGGCAAGTGAACATTGCTCTCATAATCAAAGTGCTCTCTCTAGTGTTATTCTGATATCATTTCAGTGTTATTGTGGTGTTGTTCTAGTTATATTGTTGTTTATCTGCCATTTCTAGCATTTTGTTTTTTTTCTGCATACTTTTTATATCTGGAATATTACAACTTCAATTATGTGATCATCTTCTCAAGTTATTGAGTGTCTTCTTTCTTGTCTAGTTCTTCTTGGAGCTTCTTGTTTTTCTTCTTTTCTCTTTTTATAACTTCTATAGCAATCAACAGTTCTTCTCGGCATTCAAATTCTACCCCTTCATATTCTTCTTCGGTGTCTTCTTTATCAGAATCTTATATTTCCATGAATAGAACTCTTTTTGTCTCATTTTCACTAACTTCATCTTCATCTCATGAGGATTTGTCTTCTTTGGTGCTTAAACTTTTCTTGAAGACTTTGTTTTTTGTTCTTTTGCCTTTATATGTTTGTTTTCTATTTGAATCATATTCATCATTTCTTTTCTTTTTCTTATGAGTAAATTTGTTAGAAAAATGATCAATACCATCATAATTAAAACAAAACAATGGAATCTTACACTTATATCTGTCACTAGTTCCCTTTTTCGATATTCTGACAAAGTTGGCCACTTCTTCATTGTCTTTCGAGATGTCATTATTGCTTCTATATTCTTTTTATTTTTTCTTGCCCTTTTTCTTTGACCTCTTGGATGCTTTGAATTATGCTTCTTTTATACCTAGATTTTCAATTCTCATATCATAGGCTGTGAAGATTCCATGTAGTTCATCCATGCTTATTGAGTCTAGATCTGCTCTTTCTTCTAGAGCTGATATCTTAGGATCAAATCTCATTGGAAGAGATCTTAGTACCCTGTGAACAATTACAGATTCTTCAATTTATTCTCCCAAACCTATGATTGCATTCACTATTTCATCAACTCGTAAGAAGTAAGATGCAATATTCTCATCCTCCTCCATCTTTAGTTGTTCGAATTGACCTCTGTAAGTTTGAATCTTTGTTTCTTTGGCTTTTGAATCTCCTTCATAAATATTTTTACATTTGTCCCAAATATATTTAGAGGACCTACAATGTATACTTTGGTATATACTAAATCACAAAGACCATTCAAAAGTGAATTTGTGGCTTTTGAATTATTTAGATTGAGTTTCTTTCTGTTGTCATTTGTTGGAGGAATTGTTGGTTCTTTATATCCATCTACAACTGATTTCCAAACTTCAAATCCTTGTTCATGTGCATATGTTTTCATCCTTCTTCTCCATAACACATACTTTTGTCCATCAAACTGTGTTATTCCATTGTTTTACATATTGTTTCTCTCCATGATCTACCTTTCAGTGGTTAAACTAATTTCTGAAGGAAACTACTTTGATTCCAATTGTTGGATTACTGAGAAGGGGGGTGAACTAGTAATATATATTTTTAATCCTTTTAACCATAGTATGCAAGTGTTATTTATCTTTGTGATCAATATAGAATTATCATCCAATAAGTTTAGAGTAATTAAACCATGAACAAATGAACAATCATACACATACACACCATTATTTTTACGCGGAAACTCAATGCGGGAGAAAACCACGGATTTTTTTTTCTTATTTTTATTTAAGAATTACATTCATTGGAAGCACCAACATCCTTTGTTTTCCAACTGCAGTTGGAAGGAGGCTCTGACCCCCTACTTTCAAGAATATACAACCTGAGGGAAGCTCCAACTCCCCAATTCTTTGGCTACAACCAGAAGGAGGCTATAACCCCCTATGTTCTTTGGCTACAACTGGAAGGTGGCTACAACCACCTATCCTTGCCCCATCCAACCGCCCCGAAATATAAGTGCCAAATGTAGAAACTGAATATGTCACTATCACAACCTGTTCTGCCAAATTTGTCACTGAGAAACCTATCATTATATACTCATCAACCAATCTGATTTGATCACATATACCTCAAACACTATGCCGCAAGTTTGTACCTAAAACCATGTGCTAGAACCTCTTTGTTATATAACCTCTATATGTACCAATAACTTTAGCAACATACCTCAACCAAAATCCTCAAACATGAACCAATACTAAACTTCAGTGGATCTGCCTCAGATCAACTCTATAGCAAGCCCTAAACTTCCAAGAGGGCATCCAACAAATTTACAACACAAACCCTCAACCAGATTCATAAATTCAACACTACACATATGAAAACCATACATTTTTTTTTTTCTTGTGGCATTTTGTTTGCACGATTTTGCTGCAACCAATATGTTGCTGTGATTTTTCTGCCACGATTTTTCTGCCGCACTTTTTCTGTTGCACTTTTTCTTCCGTGGTTTTTCTACCGCGATTTTTCTACCACACTTTTTCTGCCATGGTTTTTTTCTGCGATTTTTCTACCACACTTTTCCTACTACACTTTTCCTGCCACGATTTTTCGACCGCACTTTTTCTGTCATGCTTTTCCTGTCGCACTTTTTCTTCTGCACTTTTCCTGCCACACTTTTCTCTATCAATAATACCTGCCCAAATAACCTTTCACAAAATAGATATTCGATGATATTCAATAGGTTCTAATGGGAGAGTCTTTCTCTCTTATTTATACTTCCATGTATATTCCTCAAGGGGTTACCTTCTAACCAACTTAACCCACTTCTAACCACTTGTCCACTTCTAACTCACTTTTCTACAAACAGTAAATTCTCCACTTCTAGTTGCAACTAAATTATTTTTAATTATTTTCTTATTGCAATAACTTAACCCATGACTAACTCCTAGTTTCACCCACTTGACTAGTCAACTTCTTCTGGGAGCTTCTAGAATTAATTTGACTTCTTTGACCTTCTAGATAACTCATGAGGATTATCCACTTCACCAGGCCATAACTCTCTAACCGTGCGGAGTTATGTGATGTTTTGCATATCACCAGAAATGGAATGACATGTACTATCCATATAGAATAGTCTTACCTACAAATATATTACAATTCATACCATAATACATCAATCAAACTTAAGTCCCTTAATCATATTGTTGGGGATACTGTAATTTTGTACCGGACTTGCTTCAAGGGTTGACATCAATGAAAAACAACCCAATTAATCAACAAATGATGCAGTCTTAGTGCATAGAAATGTGTATTAGTGAATCCATATATATATATATATATATAAGAGTATGAAATTTGTTAGTGATGGTTTTTGTGTCAAGAAAGAGAGATTTAATGCATGATTGCATGTGCTTCTAATGGTGTTGTTGCATATGGAAGGAAACAACATAAAGATGAAGTGTTGATTATAAGATTGATAAAGGGGGCATGGGAGCTCCTACTTTACCAACTAATCAGGTAGCATCAAATTTATTAATGGCAAAAATGCAAGTGTGAGTTTTATGTGGTTATGTTGCATAAATTACTAAAGGAAATTAGGTAATAATTTCCTCAGACAAGATTAGTTTATAAAATGATTTTAGTATATGATTGTGAATGCATTCATTGTAGTGATCTACCATTTGATATGGTAAAGGCTAAGGGAATGTGTTAATTAAAAAATATATTTAGCTTTTGAATGCATTCATCTGACATAATAACATGTCATGATTTTTGTTGGTTATGAGTTAACAACCAAAGAAAGAAAAGGGTTTGTCACTATTATAGAGATAAATGCTAGTAAATCTAGTCATGTGTGAGACCATGACATGGTTAGTTAGGATATAGTGTCACACAAGTATCCAATGAAATTCCTACTTATAACTAATTTTTGGACTGCAACCATTTTTCTAACACTGATGAACACCGTAGAATTATATCCTTGGTGTAGTGTTTGGGTCGCAAAGGAAGGCATCCAAATGGTTAGACATGTAATATGAAGTGTATGGATGATGTGTCAAGGCATTATCCAGACCTTGTAATTTACCATGGTGGGATGCATGACTTAGAGAAAGGTAATTTTGAAGCCAATGTGAGGGTGCATTGAATGTATGCATGAATAAATCATGGAAGTGTGGAAGTCATAAATTTTCACAGATGCATGATAAGATAGAATTGTGTATGATTGAAGGCATTATTGAATGCATGCATATATTATATTTTATGGAAATGATTATGATAACAGTTCAAATGTTGTGCTTAATACTAACTCATGAATTTGAGAACATTTTAGAAGTTGTTAGATAGTGCAACAAGACAATTGCAAGTTAAAGTAGTCACATGAAGATGGACTACATGAAAAAAAATTCAAGGAAACAGAGTAATAATGGCTAGAGAAGGAAAAGAATAATTGCTTAAAATACGTGTGCAGGGATGAAAAATTCATTATGATTAATGAATGGATTCAAGTGATTAAATTGTTAAGTGCATACCATTTTCATATCACTTTATGAAATTTTGTAGCTATGACAAAAAAAACATATTGTAGAGGAAATGCTAACAATATGTTTAGCTAAATGCAATATGGAAGTATTACCAAAAAAGTGGTTTCAAGTATGGCACTACTAAAAGCCATAATAAAAATTGATTCCCATTGTCGCAACAACCAAGAAATATGAGAGTGAATCTCATACTTTGGAAAAAAATTGATTTTCCTGTAACATACCCATCCACCCACAGGATGGGAAGGTACCCAATCTATAACATACCCAACCACCCACATGTTGGCCACACTACTCCAAAAACCCACTTCTGAACTGATTTCGAATTCTAACAACATTTAATCTGAAAATCAAGCATTAAAGACTCACATGCATTAATCAAGATCCATGCTAAAACATAAAAGAAATAAACAACGTGCCATGCACAACAAATAACCAAAAAATAGGCACATTATAAACACATATCTCATATATAATTAAATACATAGCAGAATATACATGATACAGAAAACACAAAGAGCACTTATCTTGCATGTAAACATTCACCAACTAGTTGTAGACCAAGGACGTTCCTCCCAACCATAGACATTGTTTTTCTTTTACTCTCAATAGTAGGTCACCCCTGAGCCAGGGCTATAAATCCACAAGGATGGTTCCTAGTCCAGATCTAAAACACACAATATTTGGCTAGCTAGCTCTCAGGTTTCCCAACCACACAACAAATCTGAATTTTTAGCTCTCTTTCCCCCTCAACCTACACAACCTAAATAAATGAGCACCTTTATCTACCATGAAATCCCTCAAGTTGTTCCATTTCTCTCCATGGATCCAGTGCTACTGGTCAAGAAATCTCCCTACTGGAAACTCCAAGGATTCTCAGTTGTGGAAATTTATTTTTGAGCTTCCATCAATCTCATGCACATAGGAATCCATTCCCTCCTTGAATGATCAGTAATTTCTTACATCCATATATCAATGTCTCTCCTCCTCCAACCATTTGTTTCCATTCTCCCCCCAAGAGCACACTAATTCAAAAAGAGTGAGGAGGGTGTAACAGTGAATGAATAAGAACAAGTGAACCCAAAACAACGAGTGGGTGAGTGAATAAGAAGAAGAAGAAGAAGAACCCAAAACATCCCACAAGGGATGTTTATATAATTGCATGAAAATAATAACCACGTGGCCTTCCTCCCAAGAATCTCATGTAACCCCTTTTCTCCATAAAATCAATTATGGGTAAATAAAATATAATAAAAAGACTTAGCCCCTTAAGCCCCCTCTCTCATGTAATCATATCCCTCTATATATTTTGTCCTTGTTCATCTTACATCCAACAGTGTATTTTATTAATGTGTATGAATTATTACATTTCCTAGGAACTCTTACCCCTTTTCAACTTTACCGGCTCACTAGCTCAAGTCACAATTGCATAATGCATTATAGTTCGTAAGGGTTAAAACTAGGGTGTTACATCCCCCTCCCCTTATTTTGGCACAGTCCTCAGTGCAAAACACCATTCCAATGTTATTGACATTACAAATATAGACCCCTATGGCCTTAATACACACAAGGAATCTAGCCCAATCTTATATACATAGGCACTCTGGCCTAAAATTAAACATGTATACATAGTCATTTCGACCCAAAACATGTATAATGATCTTCATAATTCATACTTCTGGTAGCAGTTCCAACTAGCAAGCTCTCCTTCCCTCTCATTATGCACAACCCAAAGAAATGAACCCCTTTCTCTACCATGCAGTCCGTCAGGTTGTTCCACTTCTCTCGAAGACTCCAGTTCACTCAGAAAGAAAGTTCTTGAATTGTGGCTTCAAGAACTTTAGCTGCAACAAGTCCACTAAACTTTCTTCATTCCATGCCTTCATTATTGAGCTCAATTTCCTTCTGGTGTTATTTTTCATGATCTTCCAACTTCAATAGCCATCATCTCATCTGTATTATAAAAATACAGTCATCATGAGATATTTTTATAACAATTTCAATCATAAATGTCAAATATGTTTTATAGAGGAAAACAAATTTTCCAAGCATGAGCTTCCAACTCATAATTTTTTTGACTCTTGTAGTTGCAGGCATCAATATTTATTATGGATTACATCATTTCCATACCCAATACCATTATTCTTGTAATTTTCTCAACCTTCAATCAACCAAACCAATTGTTAGCATAATAATGTCACAATTTGTAACTATTAATTTCTCAAATCTGTTATATATATGAAAATAAATTCTCATGCATGAATTTTTTGCTCATAATGTTTGGCTTTTTCAGTTGTTTCCTTCTGACTTGCAACCCTGCCATATCCAAGACCATTCTACCTGCAATTTTTCTCAACCTTCACTCAACCAAACAAACCATCTATATCTCATGTACAATATATATATATATATATATACACACATGGAAACATGTGATCTCATAATTGTTTGCTACTAAAATTCAATTAATTCCATCAATTCTTGACATTAAATGGAATTCAAATATTGAATGGAATAAACCCATCATTACATACACATGTATTATCAGCCCATCTCTTCTTTCTTCTATCCAAAAATATTTTTATCTCTATGTTCCCTTGACAGAGCTTTTTCCATAATTTATCATTATATAACTACTCTCACCTGCAACTTTATTGTAGCATTATCTAACAACTCTTGAAGTGTTTTCAAATTCATGAGTTAGCAATACTCACATCATTTCAACTATTAGCATAATCATATATATATATATATATATATATATGCATTCACCAAATGCATTCAATAATTCTTGTAACACCACTTGTAATATTTTTAATAGTTCCAAAAAGTGATCTTGGAATTGTAAGAAACAACAATCCAAACACCTTCATCTAGTATTCAAATTAAATATCATGCAACTATCCATCATTATGTATTTTCAGCACCACATGCTTTTAATAATGCAACAATTAATTACTAAATTAAATAACAATCGATGTGCCAATACCCATGGCCACAACTACACAATGCATCCATGAATTGACTACATAATACCACATAACTATGTCATGCATTCACCAAGGTGAGTTGGAAGGTCTAGACAACACCTCAACACATCATCTACAAACTTCCTACTGCTTACCTGACTATTTGGATACCTTTATTTTCAACCCAAACACAACACCAAGAATATAATTCTTAAGTGCTCTTCAGTGTCAGCAAAGAGGTTGTATTTCAAACATCAAATATACAGTAGATACCATTGTGCACTCACATAGCACTATAGCCCTTCCATATCCAACCATCTCATGGTCTTACACACGATTAGCTCTATGGATATTTATTGTTATAGAAGGAGTATGTCTCCTGAATTAACTTGGTTATGATCCCATAACCAATCATAACACCATGTACAAATGAAAATCTATATAAATGCATTCTAGCATAAATAACATCTACATACTCTAGGCCTTGGGCCATTACATTTCACTTTAAATATTGAAAAATTAACTGAGGGAATTCTTACCTCAATTCCCTTCAAAATCTATGCAACAAATGCATACATGGATGGTTGTTATCAACTTGCTTGATGCTACCTGATCAACTAGTATTTGTAGAATCTCACGGACTTCATCCTTCACCATTTTGATCACCATTCCTACCACCATCATGGTCTTCACATAGATGGAGTCATAAGAAATGATAGCAACATCCACCTCTTTAACCATGTTATATCATTTTTCTTGAATACATAATCCATCATTAGTCATACTCAATTTCCATAAAATCATTTTTTCATAATAACATACTATTCTAAGTTCACAATCATGTTATATGCATATCCAAGCATATGCATATGCACAATTACACATCCATATGCACCAAGCATTCACTGTCAGCATGCCTACTAATGCATATGCATTTTAACTTCATTGTATGCCTCATGCACTCTAGTAGATTTATGTTTCAATTCACTTATTTATCTATTTATTTATATTGTAGTTGGTTGTCCTTGAGTTGCTTCAGACCGTTGTTGCCTTGTGTGCTCCCATTCTGGTCATCTACACTCTTGTTCCTCGGTATGAATACTTTCCAGTCAAGTTTCACTTGGCCATCATACAATCCAACCAATGTACTCAATTTGCAAAAGCTCCTTTTGGGTAGTCATATCCAACTTTACCTTTAGGAAAAATTTCATCACCCTTTCACACTTATACCATTCCCAATGGAAGTCTATTTCCATTCAATGACACTTTTCAATAGAAAGAGCATTCATTTTTATATCTCCAATTTCTCTGCATTGGCATCCTGATTCCACTATGAACTCTTATATCAGAAGTGGATCTCTTTCACTGAGTACTTTTAGACAAGTATCTAAGTCATATCTAACAAATCCTTCCCCGGAACTCTTATTCTTGACACTTAGAGATTATTCACACACAACCTCTTAAGCTCTTTGTTTTCTTCAACATCAAGCTTGCAACTATATACGCATTTCTACCTTCAAGGATATGGATCCTTACTTTTCCCTTCTATGCCCATCAATGACATTTTTAACCTTCTAGCTTCATGTCCTATGTGAGGATTCTTGCCTTTGTTTTACCTACAATTTATTCAGATCCTGTAGTTGTTGACTAATACTTTTGTTCCACTATTCTTGAGTTATTTATCCACTTTTCATTACTTTCCCTATAGTTCTTTGTTTCCTCAACCAACTTCTACAATATCTGTCATGATTCCATGACTATGATATCCAATCATATGCTAGAATTGATCCAAATAAATCTCTAATCCTTCCAAATCTACAAGCAACCATTTTGTTAGAATTATACATATCATAAAAAATTGTCAATTAAATTTACATGTGCTTTTTCTACTCAATTCATGAATAATTATGTCACAATTATCCAATTAGAACAATTCTAGGTCATTCTCCTCTGAATCAGTGTTCCAACGACTATACTCTTGCCCTAATCTGATAGCTAAGTTGAAATTTATGACTTCCCGAAAAATCACTTTCAACCCATTTTCTTTTGTTTTGCAAAAGGATATTGTCAGAAGTATTCCACGAGCGCTCCTTTAACTGGTACATTATTTTAATTCTGCACAAGTTAAAGGATCGCACCTTGAAAGTGACGATGAAGCGGTCATAAAGTGACGATGACCGCTTACTGTCGGTTAACCCCTTCGCTTATGCTATCCTTCCACTAGCTTAATATGACGGCTAGGACTTAATCAAGCATTGGGATGGATGGTCCTTAATAAGTTTAGGACTTCGGCACTCCATGATCCAGGTGGCTATCGGTGGCCACCCACCTTTATCGACTGGATCAAAACAGTTTTCTAGCAAATTTGGCAATTTACTATTTTTAGCAGTTTTTAACTTATGGGGCCATTTTGAGGGCCCAAATGAAGGTTTTTCTAGATAGAGGTTCTCAATGATGGACAAATGAATTATTGAGCACCCAAAATCAATCTCCTCAACGATACCTTTCCAATGAGCTATCATACACCTAAAACGGAGATCGTATGCAAAAGTTACGACCCCGGGAAGTTGATGTACTAACTTACCCAAACGGGGCCCACA
>SNQJ01S0149051.1:0-23472 GCA_010110895.2 Picea sitchensis
AGACGCTAGGTTAGTTAGGGTTTCAATTTGAGAGTGTTTGAAAAAGAGTTTAAGCATAAGCAAGCTCAAGAGAGTTTCTAGACTAGTGCCTTGGGTTAATGGAGTCAATTTGGATGAGACTAATGGCTTGAAAGGCTTAAACTTAAGGACAAGAGGGTTAGGGTTTGATGGTGTTGCTATGGCAAGGCCACCAAACCAAAAACCCTAAGGAGAAAAAGACTTACCTAGGTGTAGCTAAGGCTAGGCCTAAAGCTTTCTCTTCTTTCCTTGAGACTTGTCTGGCAAAACGGCTAGCTTACAAGCACAAATCTAGGGCTGAAAAGTGTTACTTCATACAAGGCCTTTCAAAACCCTAGAAGTAAACCCTAGGTGTAAACTAAATTAGGCCTAAGACGCCTTCTTTCTTCAATTTGTGCTCAAAACTAACTCAAGATAAGATGGAATCTAGTGTAGCTATGGCTAGGCTAAACTCCTTCAAATCAAATGGCTATAAGCTTTATTCATGGGGACATGAAGCCACAACCTACTTGTGTGTTGGCTCCCTAGGGTTTCAAGGATTACGCAAATAACAACAAGATAACAATTAATGCAAGATGTTAAATCAGCAACCATTCATTCAAGAAGTTTTGATGAAAAACACTTACAAGATCATGAAGAAGCATAATCCATATCCTAGTTGTAAACCTTCCAATGAATAAGAGCACCACTTGCCAAACAATAGCCTTCCAAGAAGTTGTGCCTCACTCCAAAAGAGAATAGAAACCAAGACAAAAAGACTAGAAATGTATCTCTCCAAGAGAGCAAGTTATGTTATGATAAAATGAGGAGAAAACGTCCTCAATATATATGATCTCATGACCTTTAATTTACAAAATAGGTCAACCAAATAGCCGACAAGGCTAACATTACATATAAGGACTTTGATCTTTAATTTACAAAAATAGGTCAATAAAATGTACCGACATGTATCTACACACATTATCTTTAACGTCACTTTACATGCTAAATGCCAAAAACATTTAATAATGAGACGCCGTGCCCCTTTGGGAGACGTCTCCTTTAGGGCTAACCATCATCTTGTAACCTGACAGTTGGCTCCCCGGGGCTCCCTGCACCGCTAAGTGTGCAGCAAAACAAGCCCAACATGCTACACTCTCCTCGCCTTCCGTAAAGTGTCCATGTACTCGTGGCGCCCAATCCAGCCTAGGTCAACGCCTCATCCTCGCAAAGGGGCCGGATCCCCATAGGCCGTGTCTCCTCGGGCCAAAACGCCCCGATGAGGGCTGCCCTTCTTCTCTCAATCGGCTCACAAACCGTCTTTCCTGCCTCTGCCATCACAACGCCCATCTAATGGGCTCTTCACCCCCATGGAGGTCCTAACTAATCATCTCCCATGTGCACCGCTCCTCCGTACTGTCCGGCATGGTCCCGCGATATCAGTAAAGACTACCTGTGGGCTCATATCACTCTGTACATCATATAACAGTAAATCAAGCATCTCATCATTAAAATTTATCAAATATATGCATAACATCCCTAACAAATCTCTAAGAGCTCAAAGACACATACGTAATCTACCTATACAGCTAAGGGAAACCAAAAGGGCAACCTATTGGGCTAATACCCACAAGAAAATGGAAAGTTTCCTCAAAGGGTTATTCAAACCATGTATAGTGATGTGTTGTGGTTTTAGGGATGTCTAGTCATAGTCGACCTAGTCGGGTGTCAGTCTGTGGGTGCCTTTGTGTGAGTAGCGAGTCAGACCATGGATGCACTCTTTCCAAGCCCTTATTGTCTTATTTATTTGCATTTTTACTACAAGCCTTGACGGTTATGACACCGCCTTGGCTTGCGGGCTGTGACAAATATAATTCACTAGTATTCGCTGGTAAATGAGAAGGTCAAGTTCGTGATGAGACCCCTTTCCTTGGGCCATGCAACCAAAGGTCAATCACCGCCCAGGACCGGGGATGGTGGCAATGTCACCGCTTAAATACCCATGAACATACCGGTCGCATTGCAGATGAGACCTCCCATCCTCTTGGTTAGGTCTTGCATTTATTTACTACCTTAGGTCCCTAGTTTCTTATCGAGAGGTTTTTATTGCCTTCTCAGGGATCCTGCATGGCATCTCTAGGTTTTCATTTCCTATGGCTTTTATCTTTACTGCTTTTACCCTCGGCCTTTTAGCCCTTCTTCCCACAAGACAAGATGTTCTCGATATCCTAATGGCTAGACTAGGGGAAATGGGATGGATGAGCTGGGTTTTAAAAGATGTAAGAGTGATAGTATGGTGTGAGCGGACGATGGCTCTGCAAACCCCCTTGGTGGCTAACCAAACTCCATGAATACCAACTTGCTAAGCTACCCCAACAATTACCCCAACAGTGGTCAAGTGGGATTAGTGTAAGATCCAAGCAGTTATTTGAATGAAAGAGATCTAATGAAGGCTATTAAGAAGGTTATAATGATCAAATATGACACATACCATGATACCTCGGACCAATTACCTCATGGAGCAAGAGCCTTTCTGATGCAAGCCCAGGCCGCAGTGATGGAGGCTGGTACCGCTGACAGGACAAGTCTGGCTGAGAAGAAGAAAAGATGGGCCCCTCAAGGCCATGCCTGTCAATCTGCTCGTACTCCATGTCTGGGATCATGTGGGTCTCGAGACATGATCTCCCATATCCCTAGATATCGGGGGATAACATCTGGCTCCAACTTCAGGGGACATGTGCTGACTGTAGAGCGCATGGGAACCTCAGCACTCTCTTGGAGTGAATCTGACCTGCTCACACTGGACAAAAGGGCATCAACGACAAAAGACGGGGTGGTATTGCTAACACGTAAAGCAAGAGCATATACATGATAATTGTGCATATAAGGCAGTGAATAAATGTGCATATAGGCAGTAAAACAAGAAACAAACAAGGTGCATATATATAACAATAAACAAACAATGAGGAAATAGTTACTTACCTGCAGGATCATGTCCCACCACCTTGGTGGGGCTTGAGGAGGCGTCCACTAATGGCAATGCTCTTCTAAGGTGGACAAATAGTAAGAGTTATCTATCGATTCCATTCCACCTTGAAGGGTCCGCGGCCATGACTCAGATAATTTCCTTTTACATTAGTAGGTCTCTCCTTCGATATCCTCTACATCCACACCAATCCTCCTTCTTGTATTTTCTGACCTTGGCAGCTTTTCATCTCTTGAATCACTCCGTATATTGTAAATCGAGGGAGGTGGGTGGCTTCCTGAGCAAAAACTTCTTGTTGGGATGGACGATCTCGAACATCATCTTCATCCCTTTGGTCTTTCTTTCAATATCTTGGGATCATTCCAACCTCTTTATTCTGAAATTGGTCTAGAAGTTGTCGGTACTCTTCTTCTTGGGCCACTCAATCTAATCAAACTCTTCTTCCGAGGTAAAGGGCATGTCTTCCTGAGAGTATTCTGAAGAGTTTGTATCACATCTTTTTGTCAAGCCTACTTTGCAAGGGCAACATCATGCACATGTGTTTCGCCACCGGTATCGCTGAGTGTTAGCCCAAATTGTCCTATCCTTCAATGGCGTACCAGAGAAAAGTAAGGTCCATTTGCTGACCCTCCTATCATTGCAGTAACTAAACTTTCTAGACAGCATTCCCACACATCCGGGAGCCATCAACCACTATTACGCCATAAACCACCTTCGGATAATCCTCCTTTAGTCGTACTTCAATGTCCTCAATCACACCATGTGTGGGTAATGCAACTATTCAACCGCAAACATTTCTGTAAGGCCTTGTTGTCTTTAGGCCCATTTGTCGCATGACTTTAAGGGACATCATATTGGCAATTCAACACCGTGATCTAGTAACATGCAATTATTGAGATATTTGTTGTTCATTTCAAGAGTCATGAAGAAAGGAGGATTGTCACCAATGAATCCCCGAATGGTTTGTTTGGCAGATGATTGGGGTCCTCGTGCTCAAAGCCCCTCAAGTAAAGAATTTGTTGAAGCGTTCTTTGATCGCTGGTATTTTAATGGCTTCCTTCAGAGGAACATTCACATGCATTTTGCCAAAGCCCCTTCCAAATCAAAATCAAGAGCAATTCTATCAACTTTGGTCTTCTTTGGAGGAGGAACTTCAGAAGTTTTTTGACTGGTTGCTTGTTGGTTGGTTTGGGTTCTTCCTCCGATACACTTGATTTTGTTTCTTCAATTCTTCTGATTCTCGATCCAAGCTATTGATTATTGCTAACCTTGCTGTTCGTAAGCCGCTTCTTTCAGGGCTTGTTGGTGTTCTTCATCGGTGATGTTTATCCGAGGGCACTTCCCAAAAGAAGTCAAAGGTGCTGACTTGTTGTTGGTTAGCATTATAAGGACATTCATCTTCCCAATGTGCTTCTCAACATTCCAGGCACCAAGGGCACTCATCTACAAAGATTTAAGTGGCTAAAGTATTTGAACTCTCATTCTCATTCTTTGATTTTGCGGGGACTAATTTCCCTTTTGAAATGGCCCCTTGAAAGGAGGTCTAGTTGCCTGGGTCTGGGACCTCTCAAGTCTTATGATTCCTCCTGCTTATCATTTCCTCTTGATTCTTCATAACTTATCCATTGAAGCTTGTAGCTTGGTGATACTGTGCATGTGATCCTGGCGTAGGCTCGTGATTGTGGACTCCGCTTTCTCGCTTGACTTCTATCTTCCTCTTGGTTAAGTAAAGGCTCAATTGATGACATAAGATCTTCAATCTTGGTGGCAATTTCCAGCTCTTTGAATGGATTGAGGATTTTTGTCTCTGAAGATACCCCAACTGGCCATCAAAAGACTTAGTGTAAAGATGCACAAGATAATCCTCTCTACCGATGGCTTGAAGGAATTGGATAATGTACTTTCAAATCTGGTATGGAATTCTTTATCGATTCATTTCACGCTTAAGTGCTTCCATACAAACGAAAGTGAGTAGCATATTAGGGTCTTTATCGCTCCACCCTTTGAGAAAAATTTCTTCAAGCTTGTCCATAGTCTTGATAATTCTATCGTGTCAGATACCAACGCCTAGCAAAGATCATAGAGTGCGTAGAAGAGCTTCATGACTGCCTCGGCCACATCAAGAATGGGTGAAGTCAAAAAATGCCCAAACTACTCATGTGTTCTTCGCACCAATAGCATCAATGCCGGAAAAACTTAGGCAACCACTTTCATACTTAGGTGGCATTTGCCTAGGGTAACCGGGTATGTTTGACATGTCTAAGGCTTGAACAAATTAGATGACCATTGTCTATGATTATGGACAGGGTTTGGATTACTGGCAGGGTTTGTAGTACCTGTCTGAGAGGTAGACATGTTTAAAGGAAGTCTCTTCCAAAGAGTGACTTAACAACAAGAGAATTAGCAGGAGGATTCCTTCCGAAGTTGAGGGAGGGCTATTAAACCTCCTTCTCCGGTTTGTGGAAATGTATTTACATAGTTTCCTTTGAAACTACCAAAGAATAGGGGAAAGGCTAGTGGAGACGCCAAGTAAGCTTACAAAAAAGGACTAAGGACAAAGGCTTTACCAAAAGATATGTCGTTGAGGAAGGTAGACTCGTGTTCCCCAACAACGATGCCAAAAAAATGTTATCAAGACGGCTTAGAAAAGGTTTGGGCGTACTTTGAGTCAAGGCTTGAAACCGACGTATCAGTATTTCACCCAATCGCCACCCGATGGGGGCTCTTTCTATTTAGAGGGTTAGTCCAAGGGAGACGTCCGTAATGTAATCTGGGTTTTAGAAAGCCTAAGGGATAATAAATCAAGATGAGAGATTCCCTTTATCGACACGCCAAGTATGAGATAGTCAAGAGAAAAGTCTTCCACCGAATGGCAATCAAGCTTAAGTAGACAAGATAAACAAACTAGAATATATACGGGCAGTGGTTAGTACTCCAAGATATTAATGACTATCTTTATTGTATATATGAGCAAATGATTATGCTATTATTGACTAAGTCAATGATGGCTAAACAGTAAAGATTTATATATCACTTCTTCAATAAATGCATGAGATATACGAGCATTCAATATACCAATTAAATCCTTTTATTATACCACAACGCAAATAAATATCTCAAATCACCACATACATAATGTTGCCGCGCCACCTATATATTGTTGTCATGGTAGGTGTGGACGGGCCAAATTTAATCAATAGGTCAAAAGAATCCATAAAGAGCTCAACGCTTTTTATCAAATCAGCTTACCGATGCAATCAATAACTCAATGTCTATCAAGATAGATGATAAATGTCACAACGTTGTAGGCACAAACAAGAGATCAAACATGTGACTTCACCTATATCACCTTTGTTGTTGCAGTTTAGGGTTACCTAGCCAAGAAGTGGACGCTTTGTCAATTCAACCAATGAAAACTTGTAAAACCTCTCTATGGCACGCGATGACTAGCGACCTCATCCAAACACAATTTCAAACGCAACACGCCAACTTGTTAGGGTTAGTTCAAGTAGCTAGGTTTCAGACGCCAGGTTAGTTAGGGTTTTCAAGCATTGAGAGTGTTTAAAAGGGTTTAAGGCATAAACAAGCTCTCAAGAATACTTCTAGACTACAGTGCCTTGGGTTAATGGAGTCAAAATGAGGTGAGGCTATAGTTTGGAAGGCTTAAACTCAAAGACAAGAGGATTAGGGCTTGATGGTGCTGCTATGGTAGGGCCAAATTTCAAACCAAAAACCCTAAGGAGAAAAAAGGCTTACCTGTAATTAAAGCTAGGCCTAAAGCTTTCCCTTCTTTCTTTGAAACTTGTTTGACAAAACAGCTAGATTAGGAGTTATCAAATCTAGTCAAAAAGTGCTGTTTCATACAAGGCTTCTTTCTTAACACCCCTGGTGAAGCAACCCCTAGGTGTAAACTTAATTAGGCCCAGGCACTTCTCTTCAATTTGTGCTTAAAACCAACCAAGATAAGAGGGAAATCTAGTGTAGCTATGGTTAGGCTAACCTCTTCAAACGTTCGGCTATAAGCTCTATTCATGGGGACATGAAGCCACAACCTACTTGTGTGTTGGCTCCTCAGGGCTCAAGGATTAAGCAAATGACAACAAGATAACAATTAATGCAAATGTTAACCGAAGAACTATTATTCATTCAAGAAGTTTTAATGAAAAACACTTACAAGATCGTTAGAAGAAAGCATAACTAAATCCTAGTTGTAAACCTTCCAATGAAATGTTGTTCTACTACAAACAATAGCCTTCCAAGAAGCTGCGCCTCTCACTCCAAAAGAAGAAGAAACCAAGACAAAGACTAGGAAATGTATCTCCAAGAGAGCAAGTTATGTTAAGGATGAAATGAGGAGAAAACGCCCTCAATATATATGATCCTTTGACCTCTTTAATTTACAAAATAGGTCAATAAACAAAATTCGACATGGTCGACATTACAATATATCTTCCTTTAACCATTTGTCACTTTTACATGTTAAATGCCAAAAATGAGCTAATAATGAGATCGCCAGCCCCTCGAGGACGCTGGCCCTTTAGGCTTAAATCATCATCTTGCAACCTGCACGCTATTCCCCCGGGCTCCTCGCAGTACCGCTTAAGTGTGTGCAAACAGCTCGCAACATGCCGCCTCGCTTCCGTAGTGTCCAGCCAGCCCCCGCGGGCGAAATCTTAATCCAAATTTTAGGTCAACATTCACCGCGCCGGGATCCTCATAGGCCGTGTCTCCGCCCAAAAACGCCCCGATGAGGGCCCTTCTTCTTCTCCTCGCGGTATCGGCTCGGCCAAACTCATTCCGCCTCGCCATCCTAACGCCCATCTAATGGCCTTTCTACCTGATGGAGGAACTGGAATCCATCATCTCCCCATGTGCAATCGACTCGGTAACTGGCCCCATCGCATATCCAGCACATCAAAGCACTACGCCCAAATTACACCCTAGACATCATAGCAATGTAAAATCACATCTCATCATTAAAAATTTATCAATATATGCATAACATCCCTAACAAATTTAAGAGCTCAAAGACATTGCTACGTAATTCCACTATACAAAGCTAAGGAACCAAAGGGCAACCTATTGGCCAATACCCACAAGAAAATGGAAAGTTTCAAAGGGTTATTCAAACCATGTATAGTGATGTGTTGTGGTTTTAGGGATGTCTTAGTCATAGTCAAACCTAGGGTCGGTCGCCTGTAGGTGCCTTTGTAGGAGGCTAGCCTGCACTGTCATGGATGTAACTTTTTCCAAGCCCTTATTGCCTTATTTCCTTCTTATTTGCATTTTACTACAAGCCTTGACGAAGAGGGACACCGCTTCGCTTGGTGGGCCGAATGCATTGCTACCCACTAGTATCTCGGTAAATGAGAAGGCTGGCTCGCGGATGAGACCCCTTCCTTTGGCCATGCAAACCAAGGCCCTACTTCCGGCTTGCGGACCCGTGATGGTGGCAATGTCATACCGCTTAAATACCTATGAACAATGGGCCTACTGCACGGAGATACCTCCCATCCTCTTGTTAGGTCTTGCATTTATTTTATTTATCATTTTCTTAGGTCCCTTAGTTTCTATCTAGGCTTTTTATTGCCTTCTCGGGATCCCCTCAAGCATCTCTAGGTTTCTTCATTTCCTATGGCTTTTATCTTTTACCGCTTACCCCCGGCCTTGTTCCTCTCACAAGATGCGATGTACCCCGATGGTCATCCTAATGGCTAGACTAGGGAATGGGATGGATGAGCTGGTTTTAAGATGTAAGAGTGATAGTATGGTGGAGCTGACGATGGCTCCTCGGGTGAAACCCCTTGGTGGCTAAACTAAAACCCATGAATACTCAACTTGCTAAGCTACCCCATCACTACCCCAACAAAGGGTCAAGGATTAGTGTGGGCGATCCAAGCAGCTATCCTCAAAATGAAAAAGAGATCTAATGCATACATAAGTATAAGGTACGATCAACATGACATACCCATGATAATTGACCACTACTCTATGGAGCAAGAGCCTTTCTCGATGCAAGCCCAGCCTAAAGGTGATGGAGGCCGGCATCACACGGTGTAGTGATGGAGGCTGGTACTGCTGACAGGACAAGTCTGGCTGAGAAGAAGAAAAGATGGGCCCTCAAGGGCCATGCTCAAGTCAATCTGCTCTCGTACTCCATGTCTGGGATCATGTGGGCCTCAATACATGATCTCCTAGTTATCCCTAGATATCGGGGATAACAGGACACACTCTAATGATGACATGGGAGGTCTAGGAGGGGTGCACCTCATGAAGGAGGGGCCCATAACCCACTTTAAAGCTAGTTACTAATTCCCACGTGCAAAGGGGGCACATTTCCTCATGGGGGTCGTGAGGGTCTAAGTGAGAAGTTGGTTAGGGGGATGAATTAAAGGTTAGGAAAGGGGTGGGTAGGTTAGGGAGTGTCTCTCTCATCATTAGTCACCTTTATTTTACTCCATTTGCTTAATTATTACAAAATTGCCATTTTTCCCATGTCATGGGTTAGCAATTAAAACTGCTTTTTTTTGACTAAGACTCCTATGTGGACAAACACATAGCAAAAGTTGTCTGACTGAACTGAAACTTGGTCCAAGGGTGTAGGGGGTGTCATTCCATTTCTTTTGAGCACAAATACCCCTATCAAAAGCCCAAGGACCTAGTTTTTACAATTTTGATCAAAAATTAATTAATTAAAATTCCAACCTTAAAACCTATCTAAACTCGACGGAATTCCACGAAACTTTTTGAGCTGTCTTACATGGTCATTCACATCATTCCTAAACACTAGCTACCAGAGGATGACTTCATTAGAATGCCTTTCACCACTTTGAAGGATTTATTTAATAGTGGGAGTGAAAAATTCAAGGGAAATTAATAAGTCTGGTTAGGCCAAATTAATAACCTGAGGATAAAAAACACTTAGTGAAAGGAACTCTCCTAATGAAGAAATCCTAAGATAACTGACCTAACTATGATCCATGCAGCCCTATTACATTATTATCCCACGCAGGGGAGCGAAAATTCCGTTTTCAAAAATAAGTGTCAGGAGCAAAAACTGCCCTGTAGAGCCAAATAGTCTTTGACTTGTTTGCATCTGATGATTCATATCTTCATGTT
This sequence comes from Picea sitchensis, assembly GCA_010110895.2. Lineage (NCBI taxonomy): Eukaryota > Viridiplantae > Streptophyta > Pinopsida > Pinales > Pinaceae > Picea > Picea sitchensis. Next base: position 10,103 of record SNQJ01S0149051.1, read on the forward strand.
ACATGGAGTTGACCCCCTAGTTGAATAGGTGGTCAACATGACCCATGCTAACATGTTACAAAATTATCCCACGCAGGGGAGTGGGCATTCCGTGGACATAGAAAGAATTGTTGGGGGCAAAATTCCCCTTCTGAGCCAAAAATCTTCAAACTTGTCGTACCACAAGGTACATATCTTCATGACACATGACGTTGACACCTAGTTGAAATAGGTGGTCAACAGAGAGTGAAGATTCAAATGCATTTAATGAGTAAAATTTTTTGGGGACTCGTCAAAGGTACCGAACCAAAACCTACACAGCCTAATAAATCAATTAGAAGATAATGCAAAGTCAATCATTGGCCTTGCACTTTTAGATTCCGAATTACATCATGTTGATCTAGACAGGTCTTCCAAAGAAATCTGGGAGGAATTACAAAAGTTTGGAGCAAAAGCTGTAAATGCAAAATTTTCTTTAAGATTGCTACTCTTTATACTTGAATGGATGCTGAATGCTATGTCCAATCATATAAATGAAATGAAGTCGCTTATGAAACAATTAGCTAAGGTTGGTGCAAGCAGAAGAAGAGAATGCAAAAGCCTTCTTGTTAATTAGTTTACATTCAACTTAGAACAATGCTATTTTTACATTATGTCAAGTGCCTTCAAAGTCTTTAGATGATATGATATCATCTATTTTTTCTGAAGGTTAAAGGCTAAATGAAGTGCTACAGGAAGAAGATTTAGAAGGTACTTTCCATCTAGACAATGCATTATTTACTAAAAATCGAATGAGTAGAAAAATGGAGAAACAAACAGTTAAAAAAGATCTTGAGTGTTATTATTGCAGAAATATAGGTCACACAGTGTGGAATTGTAAAATTTGGGCCAATGATCTTCTAAAAGGGAAGCTTAAAGACAAAAGAAAATGAATTATAGCCTTGACAGTGAAAAATTTCATAATTGAAGAATCATCTGAGCCTAAATATGACCTTGAGAAATGTGACAATGGATCAGAGGGGGATTACTTGTTTTGAGTGGTTGAATCTTTGATATAGGTGGGAATAAAAAACAGTTTAATTCGGGATGGATTGTTGTCCAAGTAATTCGAGAATTCGAAATTTAATAATTCGGGAGTTTGGGAATTTGAGGAATTTGGGAACTTGGGAATTAGGAAAATTTGGGATTTTATGAATTCGGGAACTCAAGAATTCAGAAAATTCGGGAATTTAGGAGTTCTACCCTTATGAGGGTGATGAGACAGCATGATGGAGTACCTGCAAGATTCCAAATTTGTAGAGGGGAGATGCTGGTTAAAGAAAAGTTATTCTGTATGTTTTTATTTTGTTGTTGTTGTTGTCAATCAAAGCTTAAATAGTTAGAATTGTAGTGTTAAGAGGGGGTGTGTTAGAGTATAAAGCTCCAACATGAGTTAATGTAATACAATGTAATAAAGGCACATTATACGTGGCTTTAATATTTAATTATGATAGGCATTAGTTTAATAGATGTCACTAAGAAAAGGCAGTTAGATTATGCAACTGCCTACTAGCCAAATAAAAGAGAATTGATATCTATGTCATCAATCACTCCACCATTAATAAATTTTTTTGTTCATATCTTCATTCTATTTCGTGTACGATACAGAGCCAATTTCATACGAATAACAGTGCTACATTTTGGTTGTATATGCTCAGATACTATAACATGATTTTGAAGTTTTGTCATAGTTTAAAGTTTCTGAAAATGAGTGTCAAAAGCACTGGCTTTGTATTTTGATGTTGGATGTACAGGCGCAAATGGGTTGATGGAGAGCAACTTCAAGCACTAGCATATGATGTTCCTATCCCTGGCTATGGGACAAAGAATACTATAAGTCTTCGTCTTTGGGAAGCAAAGGCTTCTGCTCAAGATTTCAACCTTTATGCATTTAATGAAGGGCAATATGAGATTGCTGCACATCTTCACTCGAAGGCTCAACAGGTACAATGTGTAAAAGATTAACCATGTTTTAAATACATTGTTCTTGTTGGTCATTTCGTGTACAAGTTGTGGCATAATTTCAAGAATCCTAATTAAATAGTTGCTAAAATCATAAGCATTCATACTGTGCATACTATTGAGGCATTATTATCATTGCGCTTTCAAGTTTTTGTTCATGATGATAGCGCATGTCACAGCATACTATAAGTTGATCTGTGATGTCCATCTTACAGAATGTTTATTCCTTCTAATTTTGATGATCTTGCATGAAATTCAGCATAGAGTTTTTTTGCTTTCAGATTGAGATGTAACAAGTTTGGCAATTTCTTATAGATTACAGTGCAGAGTTTTGTGAATTAATTTAAGCTACTGTTATTTTACTTTAAACCATGGTTTTCTAGGAATTTTGTTTTTCATTTGTTCATTTATATAATGGATCATGTACTAGAGTAAATTCAGAATTAGGAAATTGTCAGGAATTGAGTTTGAATGTCCTAGTTTTGGCCTTATTTCTCATTGTTTTATGTATGCATTGTTCAACTTAGAATTGTTTTCTTAGGTTGATATTGCATTTTCTAAACACATCCCTGTTGCTTACAACAAATATCTATTCCTGTTTCCAAAAATCAATAATTCTTGGGTATTTCAATCAGATGTTGGAATGGCAATGGAGCATTTTGGTCATCACTGGGCATGATTTATGATGCTCTTGGTTTGTTAAACATCCTCTTTGTCACCGAGTCCCACGTGAGGCCTATTCTACCACTCATAGGCATAGTAGGTTACCATTGGTTTTCCATTTGTAGGCAAGAGACCAGATGGTCAGGTGGTGTTAGAGGTTCAGGGGGGATAGTGTGTCTCAATAGAGATTCTCTTCAGGGTATGGTTTCTATGGTTTCCTTAGACGAGTGTGCCAGGTTCATGTGCATTTGGATTAGAGGCTTCTCCCTTCTCCCTAGAGACATCTACATTATAGTTTACTACCTCCCCCTAACCTCATCTTAGTTTGCTATTCATAGTGATTTAGTAGGGGATCCCTACCTGGACTTGTATGCTGGCATCATTTAGTATTTGATGGTTGGGGAGGCCATCCTTTGGGGTGACTTTTATGCCCCCGCCAAATCTCTCTAGATTCCTCTCCATGAATGCTCAGAGGACGTGTTTTGTATTCAGTAATTAGAACCAGAGTCAATGGGACTTCACCAATTGTCGGATGATGCTTTGGGGCTTGTTACAAAAAAATCTAGCACCCATAAAGTGTAAAATCCCAATAACCAAGCTGTTATTTTTGTGCAATATAGGAAGGCTACCCACTGCCACCACAGTAACTCTTCCTCTCTCTTTGGGTTGGCTCTTTTTCAACTCAAGGGGGGCTTCCCTAAAAGGTAGGATTGCTAAGGCTATGAATTGGAGGCTCTAGGTGATGCTTGAAGAGTAATCCTTAACAAAACAAGTGCTTTTAGTATAGGTGAAAAAGATGAATGGTGTGAGAACAAAAGGTGGTGGAAAACCCCAAAACTAGTGTCTAATAAATTTTGGGCAAAATGGAGTCAAAGAGGCATGGATCTAAGAGGGCGAATGCATGAATATGTAGAGCAAATAAGGGATGCTATGTGTTATCCCTTCATATGTCACGAGGGTAACTCTTGTGATTTTCATCACAAATAAGATTTGTAGCATGATACTTGTTAGCCCCTCACTTCTAGGGGTAACTAGAGAATTTTTTTTCCATGATCCACATTTTAGACAGTAGATCCGATGATGTTATTCTGAACTCTCCACAGACAGTTCCCTGTAGATCCCTTCCATTACATGCTTAGCTTAGCTCACTCATACGACATGGTGCATTTACATACTTAGGTACATCGTTCTGACACTTCATATTGAGTGATAATGTTAATACTCGAGACATGAAAATGGTGATCATGGGTTGATTTGGATAATGAATCATGATGCTTTGGAGTTATGCTTTTTTCCTTGTCTCACCTTGGTGGTCATTCTTATTTTCTCGTCAAGTGTTGTCACTCTTGGGCAAAGTTGTACTATTGGGGGGCCTTAATGGGGGTAAGGTGTCTATATCCCTCACCATGAATAACATATTCCATCCATGACCTATCTGTTGTCCTTTCTTTTGGGTTGGTTGTTACATGTATCCCAAAAAGGTATGTGCTTCATAATCCCATGAAAAGAAGGGGCTTGAAAGCTTGAGGTTGATGTAGCTTTATAAAAAAATGATATAGGAAGAGAAAAATCCCTAATTCAAAATGAAGGGAAAAGAAACAAACAAGAAAAAGCAGTGTAATGTCCCCCACCTCTTGATGAAGAGGTTTGGAGAGACTTAGTAGTCTAGCTATCCCCACTAGACTATAGTCTCATGCATCATGGGGACAAAGTCAACCATAAGTCATTACCTAAGCACATCGTTATATTGTTGAGTTGACTTTGTGTGAAAAAAGGTAGCTCAATGAAAGAAAAGAACATGTGGAGAAAAGCTAGGAGTTAACCCTAGGGGTTAACTAACTCAACATAAGAATAGACTGGGGGTATAAAAGAAAGGAAGGGCGCACTTCTAAGGCATTCTGGATTATTATCATATTTTGCATTTGGGCTCTTGAAAACAAGCAGTTTTGAGGGTTTTGAGACTAAAACCCTAGAGATCAACTCGGTGGTGAAAGTTTCCACCTTCCTTGATCCAAGCTTGGTCCCGGAGGTGCAACAATCCTCTCACACCATTCTACAGTGTTACAGAGGTCAGATCTATTGGCAGGAGAGTACTAGTGTGCAGCCTAAGGGGGTTTCCAGCAGGAGGGCGCACTACCTTGTGGAGATCAATTCGATCTGAAGTGAGGAGGAGGCTTTTGGGCAAAGGAACATCTGGGTATTCTTTGTATGGTCCAGGGCATCACTTCTAGTCTATTCAGGAGGAGGATTTCTCAGCAGATTATTTCCTAGAGCTTGGCACGAGTTGGAGAAGAGAGGGGTGCACTGCAGAAGGAGTTTTTCATCATTTGGTGGCTCAGATATTCATAGTTCATCTTGAGACTTCACCAGTGGGGTTGCATTGCCCTGATCTATCATCTCAGTGATTTTTGTAGCAGTTGGAGGCCTCTAGAGGCGAGGCTGAAATATTGGAGCTTCAGTCAACCAGGAGGGTGCAAACCAGTTGAGGGTTTGCTCATTTGGAGGGACGAAACATCACCATTCAGTCTGAGACTTTGCCAGGAGGGTTCTAGTGGCCCGATCTACATTCCGGGAGAGTTTTGAGTCATTTGGAGCATAGGAAGAGGAGGGCCGAAATCTAGGGTGTCTACAGCCACCAGGGTCCAGGACAATGCGCAACTTAGCCAGTTGAGGGTTTGGCACAACATTGGGTCAGGGTTCCATCTTATCAGTCTTCTCTTGCAACCATTGGCCTTTGGAGGCTTGTATCTTCTCTTTAGAGTGCCTTTGAAGGATATTATCATCAATATTGTTATTATTGTAGCAACTATCATCCCATTTTGGATATTATTGTGGTTTTCTTCCAGATCTGTAGATCTCTGGTTACAGGATCTATCTTCTATCTAAATAAAGGTCAGATCTGACATTATTGGCTTTATATTGGTGTTCCTTATTGTATCTTGTCTTTGTTTATGGTATATGCTTCAGATCTATCACTTCATTGCTATAATCTTCATAATATAAACCCTAATGCGCAACTCTATGAGTAAACCTACAAACATATAACCAAACAACAAAGAAACAATGATCAGTTAGTGTTTCCAGCAAAAACATTGGCTTGGGAACATTACAAGCAAAGTATGAAAAACCAAGAAAAAATAAGAAGCATGAGCTCTAATCCCCTCGCTAAGAGGCCATCACCCTAAGTCCTATGCAATGAATGCATATATTATGAAAGGAGTTAGTAAATCAAATGTCAAAAGCCAAAAGAGGTTAAAGCTATAAAGAAAAAGACAAACATGGGTTTTGAAAGACATAGTGCCAAGGAAAGGGTACCTCATTGCCTAAGTGCTCCCTCTACAGAGGCGCTCATGAGGACGACTATTATACATGGCCTTGTATGTCAATACATCCACCCTAATCCATACCACTACCATTGCACATACTCCTTGATGGGTTCCTTGGGACATACCTCTTGCTCTAGGTATTGGCACACCTAATAGAGGGTAATAATGAGCCTCCCATACCTAGACTTGACAAATTGTATAATTTTGTAAGCTAGTGTGAAGTTTGAAGAGGATATTTTGTGAGATATATCTAATGGATTTTATATTAACATGACTCACTTTATATGTTGTGTTTGGATTGTGTGTACCTTGCCTCTGGTCTTTGTTATCGCACAGTTTGTAGTTTAGGTTAAAGGCTAAAGGATAGAGGCCAAACTGGCTGTGTTTGGATTGTGTAATTTTCCTCCGGTCTTGTTATCTATCACTTGTAGTTTAGGTTAAAGGTTAAAGGATAGAGGCCAAATCAGCAATAACAGAACCTTCCCCACCCAATGTCACCTCAATGGGGAGGTTCTTCATTTAGGGAGGTTAACCCAGGGAGACGTGAACCCGAGCTTTGAAGAGGCTAGGTACTTAAGATCAAGGCAAAGTTTCCTCCTTATAGGTTACCACCAAGATCAGAAGTCCGCTAATCACCCAATAAAGAAGTGTATGCCCAAAGAGAACAACGCCACGAGCAAGACAACAATAAAGAATATATGCAAAATGTAATCCGGGTTGGTACTTCATATGACTATTTGATACCAATTAATAAGCAATGTAAACAATAGATATCACCGTGGTCAATGCTTTGTCAATTAGCTATGGAAAAGATCAATTCATTAATAACTATCATCGAGATGATAGCCAACAATGTATCTAACCAATACTTAACTCAATAAATGCTTTAAATCATCATCTAATTGCTTATCATCAAAATTCCCCACAAGGCCAAGATGGATTATTCTAGGTGACGTCAACAGAGTTAGGGTTAGCTAAGGTTAGTTAGGGTTTCAAAATTTAAAGTTTTGGAGTTGTTTGATCACTTCACTTCAACGCTAGAGGTCTAAGATAGTGCCCAAGGGTAGATGGAGTCAGCCAAGAAGAGGGCACAAGGTTTTGAAGGGATAAAACTAAGGACAAGAGGGAAGGGTTCTAGAGTGCTGCAATGGCAAAATTCTAATCAAAACCCTAGGGGAAAGAGGCTCACTCCTGTTGTTTAAGCAAGGTCTCGTACTCTTTCCTCCTTCCTTAAGTCAACTTGGCGAGACTGCCAGCATAAATGATAAGTCAAACTAGAGGATGAGGTGAGAGAAAATGTTTCAATGGCAAGTGTTTTCAAACCCTAGAAGATGATGGCCCTAGGTGCAGATAACCTAGGCCTAGGACTACCCCTTTCAACCTTTCCCCAAAAATCAATGCTAGGTTAAGGGAAGAAGCAAGAAGAGTGTAGCAAAGGCTAGGCTCTATCTCTCTTCTTCAATGGTTGAAAAATTTCTCCTTAAGGGGACATGAAACAAGGACCTACTTGTGTGCTTGTTACCAGGGGTTTTAAATCAGCAATTTCATAAGCAAATGCAAGAATATAAACCTATAACCATTCAATTAAGAAGTTTTGCAAGAAAACACTAACATATCATGAAGAAAGCATGCAAACCCTAGTTGTCCCTTCCTTCAAGAGAAATGCCAAAATATGCCAAGAAATCATTCCATCAACAAGCGCTCTCACTTTAGAAGACAAATTAATTCTAAGTAGGGTGCAAAATTCAGACCTCACAAGTGAGCTATTGTGTAACTTTTCAAATGAGGGAAAAATATCCTCATTATATAGTGTATCATGACCTATAGTTAAATTTAGGTCATTAAAAAATAGCCTACAAGGCTACAAACAAAAAATCATATCAAGCTTTACATTAAACTGCTAAACAACAAAACCCTAAATGAGCAATAAAAAAGACGCCATCCTCATGAGGGAGACGCTGGCCCTTTTAGGGCAAAATACAACACTAAATGACAAACATTGGCCCTCTATGGGCCTCCAAACTCGCTTACATGTGCTAAACTACTCCCTCACAAACCGCCATGCACTAGAGGTGACGCCAATGGCTCCTTGCGTAGATGACGCCCAGGGCCATCAAAGGACATGTTCTAATTCAAATGGGTTCACACTCGGTCAGCTCAACCAAAGTTTCTTGGATGAAACGCCCTTCTTCTTCTCGTGCAATGGCTCAACAGATCATCACCTCGTCAGCTCTAATGGGGTCCCAACAACCATCTAATGGGCTCTTATCTCATGGAGGTTCGAACTAATCATCTCCGCATGCACGGTCCACCGTACCGTCTGAGCATGGTCCCGCAAATAAAAACTTCCATGGGCCTATTAGTCACAGGATCATAGTAATGCTAATCATGTTTCATCATTAATGTTATCAAAACATATGCATAAAAGCTTCTCCCGAGAGTATCATCCAATAGCTAAAAAATATTACAAAGGCCTACAATACAAAGCCAAAGAAGGACAAAATACTCCTATTGGGCCAGTATCCATAAAGAAAGGAAAGTCTCAAGGCATCATCATCCAAGCCATGTAAATCAAGGTGATGGTCAAGGGATGTCTAGGATTAGGTAGAGGAGAGCTAGGGTCGCATGGTTTTAATTTCGTGAGTGCCTTGTAGAAGGCTTATCAGACCTGGCTATGGATGCAAGTTTTCCAAGCCCTTTTGCCTTTTATTCTTTATTTTATTTGTTCTTTTCTATTTTTTATTCAAGGATTCGAATCGGAGGACACGCCTTGAAGCGTGGTGGACCAGAGTCGACAAGGTTACCCACAAGTATCTTTCTCATTTAAATGATATCGGCTCAAGATGAGACTCCCCTTTCCCTTGGCCATGCAAAACAAAGCAGTCACCGCCTCCGCATGGTAAACTGATGATGGCACGTCATATCATGGCAATTTATGAACATATTAGGGTTGGCTCTGGATGAGACCCCTATCCTCGTAATTAGGTCTTGTTTGTTTATTTTTCTGGGTCCCTCTTTGTTTCTTGTCGAGAGGCCTTTATTGCCTTCTGGATCCTGGGCTAAGCATCTCTAGGTTTTATTCATTGGCTTTTATCTTTTACTCGCCGCTTTTACCTTCTCGGCTCTAGCCCCTTCTTCCCACGAGATAAGGTGCAACCCCACAAAATGTGATCATCCTAATGTCTAGACTAGGATGGGGCAGGAGGGGAGATAAGATGAAAAGGATAATATGAGGAGCCGGACGATGGCTCTTCTGGGAATCCTGTGGAAAACTAAAACCTATGGGTACAGGCTTCATTTAGGGCACTGTCAATCCCCCAAACTATGGTCAAGTGCGTTAGTGTAAAATCCAAGCAAAGGTCGAAATAAAGGAGGCGATGTGCATATATCTAAAGGTTATAATGATAAAAATGACACATGTTCATGATACCTCGGACCAATTACTTCATGAAGCAAGAGCCTTCTCCTCGAGCATAGACCGTGACTGAGCGTGGTGATGGATGCCAATGGCCGACAAGCAATGATGAGAAGAGAAGGATGGCCCCAGGGCCAAGTGCTGCTCAGTCAATCCTTCTTCTCAGATTCCATGTCTAGGACCCGAGGGCCTTGAGACATGATCTCGTGGTTATCCCATAAAATTAGGGATAACAGTTTTCATGATGCATCTTGGACCACATGAGCCCTCTCCTCGGATGATGATTGGACATGATTGGTTGACACTTGAACCTTTGGAGGATGTTGAGGGGACACTACCCCAATTTTATGGAGGTTGTCCCTAGCACTTGAGAGAGGTTGTTTGGCACTCCTAGGAGGACGTTGGGCATTTTGAGCACATGGCTCCATTCACGAGACACCCTAGCACACATGGGTATGACCTTGAGCACATTGATGATGAGACGTTGTACGCATGATGATGATGTATTTGATGAGACGCTTCACCTTTCTATTGAGGATGCCTAATTTGGAGATGATGTGGATGATAACACCCTTTCATGATGGGATGTTTGACTTCGATGACAAGACGTTGCAGATTTTTGATGATGGGACACATTGATGTGACGTTTGGGGCTTCTTGATGATGGCATGGCACCTTTTGATGAAACATCACACCCTTTGGATGATGAGGCACTTCATGGCGATGAAAAAGTTATACTCATGGCAACTTTTCACTTAGATCTCACATAAATAGAGAATCATTTCTCATTTTGTGAATCATTGCTACTTGGGGAGATTTATCACTCTTGTCTACTTCTAATTGTTCTCTCTCATGAAGAATGCTATGGATAGTTAACTAGGGTGACTTCTTTGGGAGCTATGTTTTGGTTCTTCTTTCATTGCTTGGATGACATGGAAATTAGCGTTTTGATGGATGAAAGATGTTTGAATTATGTTCTCTTTTCATCTTATTGTTATGTTTATGAATGCATTTTTAGATTGATGTTGTTTCTCTTAGTGGTGGTTCTTCATCCTCTTGGATAATTCTTGAACAAACTCTTCTTGTCAAAATTCTTGGAAGATTTGTTAGTGGAGGAATCTTCCCTTAATATTTTAGGAGGATTGCCTAGAGTTAGTAGTGGACAACCTCTAAACCTCACCCTAAAATAATCCACTTCATTTCTCCCCAAGAAGGATCTCTATTTGACCCTATATGCCCAAAATAGTAGGCACCGGTCTTTTTTCTCCATAATAGTCAATTATTACTACTCAATTTTACTATTTTAGGGTTAGGTTTTAGGTTTATTTGCTTGGTAAATTACATTTCCATCCTGTTGCCCACCTACCTGTTGGGCATCAAGAGTGTTGAAGGATGTCTCAACAATTATTTGACAAGCCAGGTCCCCAGAATGAAATGAATCTTGCTGGCCTATTGCTCTATTCTTCTATTTCGTCAATGTTATCGCACAGTTTGTAGACACAAGAAAGGCTAAGGAGTAGTAGGTCAAACTGGCGAAACAGGAACCTTCCCCACCCAATGTCACCACAATGGGGAGGTTCTTTCTATTTAGGGAGGCTAGGCCCAGGGGAGACGTCCTTGGTAACCTGGGGTTTTGAAAGGGCAAAGGCTAACAGCACAAAGACGAAGTTCCCCTTCACAGATTACCGCCAATCAGATAGTCCTGACTAAACAACCAATAATAGAGTATAACCAAAGAAAAGAAGAGCACCTGCTTGAGACAACACAACAAGGAAACTAATATGTGCAATCTTGGTTAGTACCTTATATAAATCAGTGACTATCTTATATTCAATATGAGCAATTTGAAAGTAAATGTTGACGAAGTCAATGTTTACAAGATAGCAATGGCATTAATATCACTTCATCAATAAATACTTGAATGAAACGACTTTCAATATAACAAATAACTTCTTAACTCAATTAATGCCTTCAACTACCATTCAATTGCTCAAAAGTCAAAACGTTGCTGCAATAAAGATGAAATATTCAATGATGACGTTAGCAACTTAGGGTTAGTAAGTTAGTCTAGGCTAGGGTTAGTGTAGTTAGGGTTTCAATTTCAAGAGGTTCGAGAGTGTTTGGATCCAATTCTACTTCAACGTTGGAGGTCTTAGATCAGTGCCTTAGGGTTAATGGAGTCATAGGTGAAGAGCGCAAAAGTTGAAGGAGATGAGATTTTAAAGGACTAGAGGGATAAGTTTTGAAGTGCTGCTAAAGCAGGGCTCCAAAATCATAACCCTAGGGGAGAGAGGCTCACTCTGGTGTTGCTAAAGCAAGGCCTCATGCTCTCTCCTCCTTCTCGGCAAACAACTAGCTCAATGAAAAACAAAGTCAAGACATGAGGGTTTAAAGAGAGAGAGTGTTGCTAAGGCAAGGCTCTTTCATCAAACCCTAAAAGAAAACGACCCTAGGTGTAGATAACCTAGGCCTGGGACGTCCTCTTCCTCTTGAAGTCAAAATGTACGGCTAGCTTAAGGGAAGAACAAAAAGGAGTGTAGCTATGGCTAGGCTCTCTTCTTCTTCTTCAATGGCTAAAAGTTTTTCTATCAGGGGAATGAGACAACGACCTACTTGTGTGTTTGTCCCCTAGGGTTTTGATTCAACAATATTTATAAATAGATGCAAGAAATTAAACTACAACCATTCAATGAAGAAGTTTTGCAGAAAAATACTTACAAATCATCAAAAAAATAATCATGCAAACCCTAGTTGTAACACCTTCCTTCAAGAAAAACACCATAGAATGCCAAAAATCTCTTCCTTCAACAAGTGCGCCTTCCTCAAATCAGCCAATAACCCAAATGGGGCGCAAATTTCAGACCTCACCAAGTGGTGAGTGAAAGATGATGATAAAATGAGAGTCAAAACCCTCAATATATAGTGTATCAATGACCTAATTTTACTTTTTTAGGTCATAAAAAGGCCGACAAGGCCATAATGTCAAAATAACATTGTTTTTACATTAAATTGTCAAATTAAAACCCTAATTGAGCTGCAAAGAAAGTGAAAGCCCCTTCAAGGGAGGCACTAGCCCCTTCTAGGGCAAATGAGACATCTAGGAGCAAAACATTAGCCCCCCAGGGGCCTCTCCAACATGCCACACGTGCCATTGCTGCCCAGTCTGCCTCCAAAAGTGTCCATGAAGCTAGGTGACATCATGGTGAAGATGGGGACGTCCTAAGCCTTCCAAGGCTAGCGTTCCACTGAAAAGAGGTCATTCCCCCTAGGTCTAGTCCTGTCGGAGTGCCTCTGATGGAACGTCCTCTTCCTCTTCGATGCAAAAGCCCTAATCCATCTCCATCCTGTCTCTACCCCTTGATGGGGTTTTAGCATCCATCTGGTGGGCTCTTCAGCCCCATGGAGGTCCGAACTGGTCATCTCCCCATGTGTACCGGTCCAAATGGTACCTGTCCGTCGGGCATGGGCACATCAAAAGCTACGCCCTCCATGGGCTCATTAGTCACAGGGATCATAGCAATGTCAATCACATTTCATCATCAATATTATTAAACATATGCATAAAACCCCTAATATATCTGTCAGTAGCTCAAAGACATTACAAAAAACCTGCAATACAAGATTGGAGAAAAAGACAAGACGTCCTATTGGGCTAGTATCCACAAGAAAAGGAAAGTTCCCAGGAGGATTTCATCCAAGCCATGTAAGTGAGGTGATGTGGCTAGGGGACGTCCAGACATGTGGGTGAAGTGAGAGCCAAGGATGCATAATGTTATATGTGGGTGCCTTTGTAGAAGGCTAGTTGTACCTGTCATGGATGCATATTTTTCCAAGCTCGTTTTTGCCTTTGTTTTTTTTTAGCTTTATTCTTTTATTTGCTTTTTCTTCTTCTTTTTCTTTTTACTCAAGAACTTAACCAGAGGACACTACCTTGGCATGGTGACCAGAGCTAACAGTGTTACCCACAAGTACTTTCACAGAGATGA
>SNQJ01S0149051.1:23482-35084 GCA_010110895.2 Picea sitchensis
GGGCTAGTGTCCACAAGAAAAGGAAAGTTTCCAGGAAGATTTCATCCAAGCCATGTAAGTGAGGTGATGTGGCTAGGGGATGTCCAAACATGTGGGTGCAGTGAGGGCCAATGATGCATAATGTTATCTGTGGGTGCCTTTGCAGAAGGCGAGCCGTACCTGTCATGGATGCATTTTTTCTAAGCCCATCTTGCCTTTATTCTCTTTCTTGCTTTATTCTTTTATTTGCTTTTCTTCTTCTTTTTCTTTTCATTCAAGAACTAACCAGGGGACATTGCCTTGGCATGGTGACCAGAGCTGACAGCGTTACCCATAAGTACTTTCACAGAGATGAGAAGGCTGGCTCGTGATGAGACCCCCTTTCCCTTGGCCATGCAACCAAGGGTCACTGCCCTGGCGTGGTAACCAGATGGTGGCAATGCCATACTGTTAGGTACCCATGGACGTAATAGGCTGGCTCGTGATGAGACCCCCTATCCTTTGACTAGGTCTTGTTTTGTTATTTTCCAGGTCCCTCTTGTTTCTTGCTGAGAGGCTTTTTATTGCCTTCTCGGGGATCCCTGGGCGAAGCATCTTGAGGTTTTGTTTCTAGGCTTTTGTCTTTTACCAGCTGCTTTTACCTTCTGGGTCTTTAGCCCCTTCTTCCCATGAGATAAGATGCAACCCTGCAAATAGGTCAACCCAATGCCTGGACAAGGGGAATGGGATAAATGAGCGGGAGATAAGATGAAACAATGGTGCTATGATGGGAGCGGACGATGGCTTTTTAGAAATTTCCTAGTGGCAAACCAAAACCTATGAACTCAAGCTTGCTAGGGCACCCTGTCAATTCCCCCAAGCATGGTCAAGTGGGCAAATGTAAGATCCAAGCAGTTGTTAGAGATAAAAGGAATTAGATGCATATATTTAAAGGTTTTAATGATCAAAAGTGACACATACCATGATATACTTGGACCAATTACCTCATGGAGCAAGAACCTCCTTTGATACAGGACCAAGCCGATGGTGATGGATGTTGCTGATGCTAACAAGATGAAGCTGATGGAAGAAGAAAAGGATTGGCCCTCCAGGGCCATGCTCAGGTCAATCCTGCTCTCGATACTCCATGTCTAGGACTCGTGGGCCTCGAGACATGATCTCCTAGTTATCCCTAAAAAGCGGGGATAACAGAGCCCATATGTTGTTGGGTTATTCTATGCTTGCTCACGTTCTTCATAACGTCGGGGGGTTGAAGACCCAAGGTTCGTCTAGAGTTGACCAACAAAAACCCGAAGGCGTCGACATATCAATCCTCAGTTAAAGACTGAAGAAGGTCTCACCATGAGAATCACAGAGACCATATGGTCTTGTGTCGGTGATGAAGTACTAATTACACATGAACTCATCCGGGTTGGTATTCATAATTTCATATAATTCATTGCGAACTACTTATCAACTAGCAATATAGTACAACATCACATACATTTGATCGACACATGATCAACACATGATCAACACATCATAAGACCAGAATCACTACAACTTTATTATCTTTATTCAACGATTCACAGGCATACATTAAGCAATTAATCAATTGACAGCAACAGAGCCCTGCTCCCTTACACATTTTCTCGGTGTTACATTACATAGCGCCCTACGCTTTCTTCAGAGCCTACAGATATGACCGACTCAGACTCACAACTAGAGACATTAAAAAACATAGGTTTAGAGCGAGCTCAAGGACATTGCTTTACAACAACAACAATACCTACAACAACCATAACATCAACCCGTTTTCTGTCATTGTTGCTCCCTTTTATCTGCTTCTCGGCTTTGGCGCTCTGTCACTTTGAGTTCCGCCCCACTCCCTCCTCTGACTGGCAATCCCGCACGCTTCTATCACTCGCATGCATTCCACGTAGCCTCTTCGGAATCGTGGCAATCTTAACTACCTTGCCAACTCATCTCCTTACTGCTCCATGATCTCTCATGCTGTCTGGACTCTGAAGTAATCATTCGGGAAGATTTCTCGAAGATTCTTTTCTTGATTTTGGCATGCATGCGACGTCTTCTTAATTTATGGCATGCATTACAAAACTCGGATCGATGCACATTGGAAGAACTTGAGCTGGCATGCATTAACAAAACTTGATTTGGCGTGTGCGCCTCTTGTCACCCATCGTGCAACTGCTTGAGTGTGTGCAAAACTGGAATAGGCGCGCACAACTTCATTTGTGCGCGTGCGCGATCTTTACCCTAAACTTTGGGTGCCAATAGGCCCCCACCACTAGTATTTGGCTTGTCCTCGAGCCAAGTGCCTCATGGAGTAATTGATGCGACGGACAAAATTGTCTGCATGAGTTCCTGAACGAATTCCCTGAATTGGCTATCAAACTCAATGAGGTTGCCATGTAGTTCCTGGGTGAGCTGAACAACCTCATCTGCATCGACTGTTGTGACCTAAGGGGCTGATAGATCCGTTGTTTCCATCTTCTTGACCAAGGGGGCGGTAGTGTCCTAGGCGTTTGTCAACTGGGTATAAAAGATTAAGGCCTTTTGGTCGCAGTAGTGATTATCTTTGAAATGCTTTGTTGCTGATCCCGGATGGCAACAATCTCCTTAGTTTTGGATGCAATAGCTGCCATTGCAGCTTGGCGCTCGCTAGGAGGTAGAGAAGCCATGCTACTCTTTTGTTGTGCGACCTCAGCCTCGGCTGCACAAACTCGATCATGAATAGTACTCAACTCAAGGGGGTTCTGTAGATGATTCCATAAAGTGAAGCTACATTCGACCAACCCCGAAAACTTCTTCAATCTTTGCTGGGCATCTTGGACGGTTGCTTTGGCCAACATAATCTTGTTTTGCAGCTGAATTGTTTTTGGGTTTGTCTGATGGAGTGGTGGACGTAGTGCTGTAAGTTGCGAGTCCAAAATTTGTAGACGAGCCTTCACGACCGAGATTTTGATACAAGGGGGAATGTCGCGACCTTCTGATGAGGTGTGCGGTATATGCACATATAAACTGTCCACCATCGCTAGGAGGTCATTGAATGCTATGCTACTCTGTCTGTTGAGCCTTTGTGGTTGCATGGGCCGTAACTTTTGTATCATAGCATTGTTGTAAGGCCTGGTGATCCTGAACCTCCCGTTGATAGCGTGCATGCATTTGATTGTGCGCAACAATGTCCACTTGGTGTTGCAGCTGTAGTTGTGCGTGAGCGTGCCCAAGTGTTTGGTGTTGATCACTCAACTCGAAAAATAGAGTGGTAATACATTCTTACACCATTGGCGTCCGAATTGGTGCCAAAGGGATGCTGATATGGGCCATTTTTGTTGGATTGAGTACTGAAGGGTCGAATCGAAGGATTCGTGTGGGATTACTAGAACTAGTCATGGAAGCCGGTGGTCATGGTGGTAAATTAGATGATGACGCTGTACCCTCGAGTTGGCGACATAGATGGTCGACATTACGGATAACCTCCGACTGGATTTTTGTTGTAGTAGCAACTGTCTTTTGAGAGCAACGATCAAAGTCACGACGCCAGGTTCCATATGTCTTGAACCCTATTATACAAGGGGGAGTGGCAATGCGAACGGTTGACCGGTCCGTTGTCTTTTCGGACTGGCTGGGGTGCTGTTGTCCGTGGATCGACATTCCCTTGTTCAAGGCCACACCCGAGTTTAAGAAGATTTTTAGATGTAGAACCTGGGTCTCAAGGTCATTTGGATGATGTGTCATCCTTGGATCCCCCTCCAGTGGGGATCGTGCGCTGTGTCTTTGGCTGCGCAACCTCCGCCCACTTTCGGTCTTGGTTGTGCTTAGTGCGCATTTCTAGAGTCTCCATCTCTTCATCCGAGACCGGTTGTAAATGTGTTGGCCACTCACCTACCCCCTGTTGAATGTCCTCTTCCATGATGCAGAAAGGAAGCAATGCCATTGCATCCCCTTGGTCATCACTGGTATAGATATAAACGTTGTGAAAATTACATTCAAACGTAAGGTAGCTAGAATACCTATCAATAATACTATGCGGGATGTTGTGCATTTGCGACACAGTAGTTTGAATAAGTTGCCGGTACCAGTTTTGAAAGACTTTGTTGTTGGACGCTTAAGCAGTGGGGTTCCTACTTACATGCAATGAGAGGAATTAGGGAGCCGCGAATACAGGGCCACTCCCAACAGTTTGTTCAAAGCTTGGAGGAGGCCTCCAGAGAATCATGGCGAGGAGCAACATAATCCAATTGTAGCGAAAGTCCTTCCTGAGGTTCTGGGCATCTAAGCAGTCGTCAATGAATTCATTCAGGATATAACATGCCTAGGCAAGTTGAACTCCTACTAGACACCGTTCAACTGTGATGACGACACTGCGTGGACACTCCTCCTTTGTACAATTGCGCAAGATTTTACAGGCGGTGGCAAGCCGAAATGGCCGAGCATTAACTTCAGAAATTGCTACCCCACGTGTTCCCCGATGTGTGTTGTATTTTCCATACACATCATTCTGGGCAGCGTCCTTAGCGGTCAACGCTTTTTCAGGTTTCTCGCCATGTATGGGTAAGCTGGTAACCCTTTGGATTGCTACTGCATCAACTGGATATTCCCCCCCAGACAAAGGTATCCACCATGGAGGCGAGTAAGTAAGAAGCGGATTTAGATGGTCACCGACCCCCCATGGCCAAAGTGAGGGCAATCAACCAGGGACAATATGCTGGCTTGACGAAGAGGTTTGGCCTAGTCTTGTGTGGGCACCGGTTGTTGACCATCTGCACTTGGATCACACTTTAGTGTTTACCATGTTCAGAACCATCTTTGAAGTTATAACACCATGTCTAAGCATCAAACCCATACATGAGAACATGGCACAACAAGTGAAGTAAACATGTGTTGTGAAAGCACAATGTACCATCTGGTAGTGCATGTGTCATCTGAGCAGTAAGAGGAAAGAGCTGATATACCATGGCTAAAGAGTGACGTTGTTAAAATATGTATATATTAGTCCCATACTTAGTTAATAACAGATTTCAGCCTTCTCTAGTTGTACACCAATCTTTAGCAATATGACAGCATGCAAATATTGGCCTATGGGCTGAAATACAAATAACCAAGCAATTTGAAATATAACAGCAGCGGAATACTCATGAACAGTGAACAAAATCACACTTTTAGCACCAAAAATCTGGGCAAAACCCCAAGAAGAATTTCTCACAAAATATGACAGAATTGAGGAGAAAGTTTCTTTATTCAACTTTAGGAAAATTTCTGAGTACAACAGCAGCTTATAATCAACATTAAATAATCTGTACGTTCACCCTATCTGAGCAAAAACAACAATTATTTCCATAGCAACACAGTCTGAAATAAAAAATTGTTTTCCTGTACAATCTGTACGGACCATACAACCACCAATAACAGAAATATGCCTCGATTTTCGTGCCTAGAAAAAGGTACAGATCTGTACCTTGCTGTATGGATTTATTTGCTGCAGTAACACCTCGAAATTCGTGCCAATACACAGCAGAAATTCCTGTGCTAACTGTAGCTGCAAAACTCAGCATAAAATGCTGTATGGCCTCCTCCAATCTGTACTGTACGGATTCCTAGCTGTACGGCCTCCTCTTTAATGCTGAAACTGTCTAGAAGTGCGTGCCAATCCTCCTAGGGATGCGTGCCAACTTCTGGCTGCTGAAATTCTTTCCCTCCAAGCAAAGAAACTTCCTGGGATGCGTGCCCCTTCACCTTCCCTCAAGCTCTCCTCAAAAGTGTGCCCTCCTTCTCCTAATGAGCTGCCTTTAAGCAATTTCGAATTGTAACTCCTCTAACCCTTGATCTCCCTTAAGTGACTCTTCACTTACCCTTGAGATCAACGGTCGACAATCATTCGTTCAGGGTCATAAGTTAATAAAGTGACCCTTAACATCATAAAGTCACTTTCATATTTGAAATTAAAGACTCAACTTTATAAAATCACTATAAAGTCTAGGAAGAAGAATTACAACGGTCACTTCCGCATGCTATTTTGGCAATTTGAAATTCTCCAAGCTACCAAATCTCCAGCAGGTATTGTGAGGCAAGATCATCATGTATCTGAAGGAGGAACTGACAGAGTGAGTTTGAGTCTAGAGAATATGAGCAAGATAGCTCAAGTCCTTACCACTCATGAGAGAGTGGTTGTGGAAGTGTTACTCTTGAGGGGGCAACAAGCCCCACATCGTGTTTCTCGAATACAACATCTTGTGGAAGGATTTGCACAAGAACAAATCTTGTGATAACAATAAATACTCTAAAATCTCACATTTTTACAAACACTTTTTTGTTGGCATATCACCATCCTACACTGCTCACTAACAGCTCATAAATTCATCACCTTTTGGGACATATTGGTTATGATTGGACTTGAATGATTGTTAACAAATAACTTACTTTGCTCTATGGTCACAACTCTGCACTTAACAACATTGATTGAGGTGATTAATCGCTGAAATTAAACCAATGCTTATGTGACATGGACTGTGGAATGATTTAGAATATGCAGTGTAACTCTTGCTAAATCTCTGGTATCTTAAAACAGAATAGTACCTTTGGATTGGTTTTATGGTGATGTTTTTTTATCCTCTGGCTCTGCTTTATCCTCTTTTATTTGAATTTTCCTTTATGGGTGGAAAAATAAACTGTGAACATGCCTCTCTGACAATGAATCTTATACTCTGGAATTTGTTATTAGACACAACATTATTGTTGCATCCATCCTCATTGTACATTGTTTGGTTTCAATTTTTTTGCATCCATCCTCATTGTACATTGTTTGGTTTCAATTTTTTTTTTTTTTGTGACCTCACTATTTTACTCTTTAAGTATACTGATGAGTTGTTCTAACTATTGTCTTAAGAATTTGAGTTTGACAAGAGCATTTTCTGGATGACTATATATTGCATATTAAGGCATGCAAAAATGGCATTCTTTCTGCCATTGGCTGTTCTTGCATCACGGACTTATCTTGTATGTACTTCATGTAGTTAAGGGCCCATGGCCTTATATTTTGGTCTCAATATTTTATTTCTTTTTCTCTTTCTCAAGCATGCTTTTCATTTGCAAGCAGGCCCTTTAGAGATCTCACTATAGCTTAGACATGATAACATATATTGGTGTTAGTCTTTGTATAAATCTAGAACCATGGCAAATTCAGTGCAAAAACATTTTGTATATATAATATCAGAGTGACTTTGAGTAAGTATGACTGGAGTGTTTGAGTCATTATTGCCTATCTGGTTTTCTAATGGTTAATGGTGAGATTTTGCAGATTTGTGCTGTTTTGTACCCAGGAGATGCCACAGAAGAAGGAAAGCTTCTGCGTTTGAAGCAGCAGTTTTTTCTATGCAGTGCCTCTTTACAAGTATGTTGCAAATTTTACTCTGCAAGTGTAATCTTTTCTTGAATTTCTCCTAAAATATAGTCAATAGCTGGTCGGTTTTTTCCTCCTCTTATATTCTAATGTTTTTGATATTCTCAACTGAGCTTCTTCAGTTGCGTCTTAGACTTTAGTCTGTCCTCTATAACTATTTTTGCACAGTTTGAAAATGTTACATTAATGTGTGGTTTTATGATAGAATTATAAAAGGTGTTTGTAGGATACAAGTTTTTAAAACATTCTAGAACTGGTTGCCTCTCTCAGCCTAACATATCAGATGTTACTTATCTCAATGGAATTCCAGTTATTAGTTAGCTCACCAGGGTTGTAAACAAGGAATCTGGTTTCCATATAGTAGTCTTATCTTTTGATTGATAAAGGAGTATCAATCAGAAATTTGGGTCCTTGCAACATGCATTCATAAGGATAGAAATGAAATTATATTAATGTCCATTGATGACCGAGATAGGCCAATGGGACTTGAAAGTACAAAAAACCAAAATGTCATTAAGGGGATTGCAAATCTCATCTCCGAAGAGTGAAATAAATAATGTAAGGTAAGATAAGATGAATTTATTAATGTCTAGAATTAACTAAAATAGGTCAGTGGGACTAGAAAGTACAACATGCCACAATAGTGATATAGAAATGAAATTATATTAATGTCCATTGACGACCAAAATAGGTCAATGGGATTGGAATGACAACATACCAAAATGGTGATAAGGGAAGTGCTCATTCTTGATGACCAAATTATACTCAAATTTAGCAGCCAGATCCAGCTATAGCATAACTTGACATCTCTTCTCTATGCTTTTTAGCACCGAGACTCTTGTTTCTGCACCTTATTTTATATCTTTTCTTAGCTAGATATTTCACTTTTAGCTATTAGCTAGACACCTAGTTCTAACACTTTATCTTTTCTGCTTTCAACATATATCTAGGAGTTGCTTTCACACTCCCAGTTTGTACCTATATTGGATGTTCTCTTTTAATCCCATCGACCTACTTTTGTGGTTATTTGTTGGACAATAATAAAAATATCTTATCTTGTCTAAATGGATCTTCGCCGCATTGAGTGAGTTTTAGAGAAAAACCAATGTTGCTTTCCTAGTAAAAGCTACATTTAGGGGTAGGGTGGAAGAGAGGGTTTGGAATACCGACATAGTGTGAACTAAAGAACGGACATAGATGTGAATGGTAAAGCAAAAGGCGATAAGAAAAGTAGAGAGCAAGAAAATGGTGAACATGGTGTAGATGAAATAAGGGTTAGTAAGAGTCTATAGGGTGCTGAGAGATCGTCTTGGCATCCATGTTGTGATTGGAACTAACCATTCACCCTTATCTTCTGCATTAATTGTCCATATTTCTCATAAAGTGTGCAAGTTATAGTCCATATGTCAAATGGATGATGTGGGAGGCTTAGGAGGGCGCACCTATGGAGAGAGGGCCCCACTCCTCAATTTTTGCCTTTTCTAAAGTTTTATCATGAAGGAGGGCGCAAATCCCCTAGGGGGGCGAATTAGTTGAAGTGGGTAATAAGTCTAGGGGGTGTATAATGGGTAGGAAAATGTTAGGATAGGATAGGCTTAGGTAAAAACATCATCTCCCACCTTTACCTCAATCATTTAGCTCAATTTTTCAAAATTTGACATTTTTACTATGTCATGACTAGCAATTAAGTTGTTGTTTTTGACTGACTAAGACTCCCTATGGACAAACACATAGCAAAAGTTGTCCAACTGAACTAAAATTTGGTCCAAGGGTGTAGGGGGTCTCATTCCATTTCTTTTGAGTACAAATACCCCTAGCACAAATCCCAAGGACCTAGTTTTTACATTTTTTATCAAATTTTAATTAAAATTACCCAACTTCGGCAATTTTAATAAATTAAAAAAAACCTACCTAGACTCGACGGAATTCTGCAAAACTTTGAGAGATGTCTTACATGGTCATTTACAACATTCCTAAAGACTAGCTACCAGAGGACGAAACCATTAGAACACCTTTCACCACTTTGGAGGAATTATTGTGGGAGTGAAAAACTCAAGGGAAATTAATAAGGCTGGTGAGGCCAAATTAATAACCTGAGGAAAAAAAACACTTAGTGAAAGGGGCTCCTCTAATGATGAAGTCCTAAGGTAAATGGCCTAACTATGATCCATGCAGATCTATTACATTATTATCCCACACAGGGGAGTAGAAATTCCATTACAAAAATATGTGCTGAAGGCCAAAACTACCTTATAGAACCAGAAAGTCTCTGATTTGGTAGCATCTGATGATGCATATCTTCATGGTACATAGAGTTGACCCCCTAGTTGAATAGGTGGTCAACATCTTGCTCCAGATGGGGACGCGTGTTTGATCTTCACACTTGGGAAGGAGAGCATACAAGAATCCAACATCTACAAAACAGAGTGCTCACCAATACCCAACATAAATATACATATATATAACAAATGAAATGCTATAAACAACAATTACAAAAAGAAATAACCATTATACAACATCTATAATTACAAAATGAAACTATGATACAAAAATTGTCTAAGTACATAATAACATAATGAATGAAATAATACAAAACTGAAATACAAGGAGAAGGGTTAGAGATACGTTACAAAGGGTGTCCCTTTGGACACCAAGTGGCCCATCATCTGAAGAAAAGCTTGAGCTGTTGCCCATTCCTCGGAACGTTAATGGGCTTATCATCCAAGTGGCTGAGATGAAGAGAATTAGGCCCTGCTATTTCTCAGATCACATATGGACCTAACCACAAACTGTCAAACTTGCCATGTTTTCCTGGTTTCTCTCTGCCTTTATCCCATAACAAAACTGTATCCCCAACAATGAAGTCCCTCTGCCTAGCTGACTTATCGAAAGCTTTCTTAACTTTACTCTGAGTTCTGCAATTATGATCATAAGCTCTTCTTTTGTTTTCATCTATCTCTATAATTTGATTGACCCTGTTCTGAACTGCATCTTGTTCTGTGGAAAGATCCTCAACTGATCCATAAGTAGGAAGTCTAAGGTGCACTGACAACCTAGCCTCCAAACCATACACTAACTCAAAAGGACTTTTCCCTGTTGCTGCTTTCTTAGTAATTCTGTCAGCCCATAATGCATGCTTAATCTTACTATCCCAAGATTTTTTGTTTTCCCCAACTATTTTCTTAACTATGGTCATTAAATTTTTATTACTTGATTCTGCTTGACCATTTCCTTGGGGATAGTAATCTGATGCATGTGACAAGATAATACCATACTTAAAACAAAATGAGGACATCTCAGCTGAACAAAAAGCCTTAGCATTATCTGTCACTATTTTTGAAGGCACCCCAAATCTAGTAATAATTCTATCTTCAAGGAAATCGATCACAACCTTTTCAGTTGCTGACTTGGTGAGAATGGCCTCAACCCACTTGGTAAAGAAATCTGTAGCTGTAATAACCCATGAATACCCATTACTTGAATTATCATTGAACTTTCCAATGAAGACCAAACCCCACTACTGACAAGATGCTTCAACCACAACTGGTTGCAAGGGAAGAGATGCTAATTTTTGCTTTCCTGTGAAAAGCTGACAAGGCTCTCACTTTCTAACAAACTGATGTACATCTGAAAAGATTGTGGGCCAATAATGTCCTACTCTAAGGATTTTGTGTGTAGTAGTTTTAGCAACAAAGTGTCCACCACAAAATCCACCATGGAATTCATCCACTATTTTCCTTGATTCAACATCATCCACACATCTAAGGATAACTCCATCAGGATAATTTGGTTTCACAATTTCAGCATAATTAGGAATGAACCTATGAGCAATATTGGTCTGGCCCAAGAAGGATTGGAGAGCTTTCTTTGAAACCGGCGAGGGAACCTTTCCAATTGCTTCAACTCTCTCTGGGGCTAACTTGACCCCATCTTTTGAAATTATGTGGCCCAAGAGTTTACCTTCTGTTACTCCAAAGATTGACTTAGCAGGATTTAGAGAAATCCCAAACTCTCTACATCTTTCAAAAACTTGTTTAAGGTGACCAATGTGAGTTTTTCCATCCTTAGAAAAAACTGTCAAGTCATCCTGATATATCTCTATTAATTTTCCAATTAACCCTCTAAAGGCATAATCCATAGCTCTCTGAAAAGTAGCTCCAGCATTTGATAAACCACTCTCTACATCTTTCAAAAACTTGTTTAAGGTGACCAATGTGAGTTTTT
>SNQJ01S0149052.1:0-23472 GCA_010110895.2 Picea sitchensis
AAAGAGAAGAAAGACAGAGACAGTTGAGAAACTGAATCTGATCGAGCCTTCCTTGTCCTTTGTTTTGAAAGAAAACACTATTATTTTGGATGCCTAGACGGTGTGTTTTATAGCCTTAAAACACAAACTCTGGAACAACACTCTCGGTACTCCATGTTTAGTACCTGTGGGCCTCGAGACGTGATCTCCTAGTTATCCCTAGAAATCGGGGATAACAGGTTCAATTCTTGCACACATAAGATTTAGATCTGTTCGATGGCTAGATGTCTTGCGCGAGGTTAGGATGAGTCCTGAAGGTTCTGTTGATCCTCCTAAGTATTTTCTTTACCCTTCCCTATCTATTTGTCTCAGCACCGCTTCGAGTGAGACTTCTTCTCTTCAGTGGAGATGAAAATGCCAGTGCTCTAGACTACTCAGTACCTTTTGTTGGTAACCCGAGAAGGACCCTGGTCCGATCAAACTTATGCCAACAAAATAGTTTTTTTGTCGGGACTTGCATTAAAAGGGAACCTGTAGGGAGGATGCTTCCGCGGATTCACAGATCTGGTATCAACCAGTGGTGGGAAAGAAACTGTGACACCTTCATACGGAAAGAAGTGGAGCTGAAGGGAAAATCAGTGGAAGATACTTGTGAAGCGGTCTTTTACTTAGAAAGATCGAGCGACCAATATGATATTTTATGGGTTAAGTTTCCGAAAGAACTTCTCCACTGGATAAAGAGGCTCCAAGAAGCTCTAGAGTTCCAAGAACGAGACAAGAGGATCTGTACTTGGGACACAAAAAAGATTGCAACACTTCATTGGTTGGATTGTCCAGTCACAGGAGCAGTTGATTTCTGGGTCAGTACGACATTAGAAGGATATATTATCAAGTTTGCAGCTGAGAACCACCAATATTTTTTGTGTGCAGAGGTGATTTTCAAGAAAGACACAAGGGGAAGACTGTTGAGAGAGATCCTCCTATGGATTAAAGTTTTCTTGATGGAAGAGGGGATGTTGACTATGTCTCCGACTGAGATGGTAGCGTAAACACCCTCACTTGGGTTAGGGTGAGGCTGGGGTATAATCATGGCCTAAGAGAGGGGAAGTGTTCTTTGAAAAATGGGGGGGAACCAACAAGAAATGGACTCAAGAGACGAGCGAGCCTTGAAAAGAGCCGCCATGGTTGAGAAGTGGTGACGTGGCAAGATCAAGAAAGCAACAAGATAGTATGAGAAGTTGAGGAAAGAATTCAAATCAGGAGAAGTAGAGGAAAGACAAATGGAAGAGTTGCGGAAGATGAGAAGACAGGAAAGACTGGCCAGTCAAAGACTAAGTGAGAGAGAAGCGCATAGAGAAAGAAGTCCCTAGGAGGTTGGACAAGAAGGAGAAGGTGCAGACGTAAAAGAGGAAGAAGTCGGCGTGAATCTTGAAGAAGAAAGAGAAGATTCGGCCCCGATGACAAGAGAGATCGAGAATCCAGCTGAAGAGATTGTTCCAGTGGAAGAAAATGAGACCCCCCAGATCAAAGAAAACCACTCCAAACCTAGTGGCACCAGCCCCGAATCGCCCATACCTTAAGTGTCTTCTATACAAGTGGTAAGTTCGATACTACCTTCTCATGCTAGTCCTGTTCCAATACAATTAGTTAGTCAGTCACAGCCAGGAAGTGCGAGTACATGGAGGATATTGGGATGCCCTGGTAGATCGCAAGCAAGATTGTTGGGTTTTATTTTGATAAGAACAACAAGATCAACAATGGTTGGTCATGCCAGAGGTTCGATTGCCCGATACCCAGAATTTTGGGGTAAGGGAGATGAAGATGTTGAGCAACACTGGTTCTTGTGGGAAGCCATCTCGATATCTAGAGGGACTTTGGATGCGGATAAGTTGGTCGAGTTCCAGACTTCCTTGAGAGGTCGCGCTCTCAAGTGGTACATGAAGATCATTGATCCAGGAGTGCCAGGAATGCAAGGTCAAGCGTTCACACTTGGCCAGGTATGGAAAAGGTTCATAGCAGAGTTCAAACTACCTCAGTCAGAACAACAAGTTCTGTCTGAGTTGCGCAAGATCCAGCAACGAGAAGGTGAATCAGCCTAGGAATATAGTCAAAAGTTTAAAGACATTATAAGGAGTTTAGCACATCTAATCCATGAGGAACACTAAAGGGAATGGTACATTCAGGGATTGCTACCTTTGACCCGGATTCCACTAACGAAACAACGGATAGCCACCTTAATAGACACCTTGGAATAATTGATGAAGATTGAAGCCCTGGTGAGATACCCTGGGAGCCTGAGAGTGACCAGACCCCCAACAGATGTGAATTTGGCGCAACTACAAGGGTAAATATCGATGCTTACAAAAAAGATTCAAGGGCTGACAATACCTAGACCAGGACGACCGCAGGTCTGGTGCATCGAATGTTATACAAAAGGACATCTGGTGAACGAATGTCCACAAATGAGGGGAATGGGACCTCCTCATAATCCATTGGGACCCCCGGCAGTACCCACAGGAGGAGTTGCACAAGTGTCTGTGAACTTACCATTCCATAACCCCACCCCTTATCATGCTTTTCCAGGAAGCCAAGAAGCTCTAGCAGCTGAGTACTATGAAATCTGCAGAATCCATGTGCATGGACCAAGACAGTGCCCCATTATGCAAAAATATTGAACAGTACCAAATACAACACATTGTGAATTCGGCGCATCTACCACACATGCTACCAATCAATGTAGGGTGTTGGATGCACTTGCATACATGTTGGAAAGAACAACATTCAAGGTGAATGAAAACCCTCAGGGACCAGAAAGAGGTCAAGGAGGTGGAGCCGGGGGAGACTTTAGAGGAGGAAGAATTGGGGGAAGAGGGCCAAGCAGATGTTATAACTGCGATGAGCAAGGCCACATGGCTAGAGACTGTCCTCACCTAAGGCAACCATGGTGCTTTCACTGTAGAACCAATGGGCACGCAACTGAAGACTGCCCAAAATTTATTGCAAAATGGGAAGATAGGGTACGACAACGACGAACTAACCTCATCAGTTCAGAAATTAAGAAAGTTATTAAGGGACAATTTCCCAACCTCAATATTGTTACTCGATGAGGAGCAAAGAAAGGAGTTGATGTTGATACTCTACCCCAGATCTAGAAATCAGCACCTAAAGAAAACATGTATGTCCCTCTAAAACATAAACAGTTCTTTAAAGACACCATATTCCTAGCCCTAAGATGCGAGTGAAGACCCCACAACCTATTTCTTATCCTATGATTGCGCAAGTCCTTGCTTCACCCCTTGCACCTATAAACTCTGTAGTCATACCAAGACAAACTGGGCAACCACAGAATGTAGTTAACCTTTGGTTTCGACTATTTTCCGACATTCTCGGGAATGACCTATTAAATTGCGAAATGCGTTATACCTAGTCTTAGGTGTTGCACCTCTTTTGTCACTTGAATGAGCAAAATAGAGGTGCTTACAAGCTTAGCTGGGTCAACTAAGCAAGACAACAGTGAAGGAAAGGGTTAGAAAAATAAACATAAAAGACTAAACTAAGAATTAAACTAAGAAAGGAAAGAACAACTAAACTATTGAGCATAAGGACATAAGAACAAGAAACAAACAAGACTCATGTCACCAATGGAAAGGATTGTATTTGTAATGTCCCCAAGGCCAAGCCCAGTTGTAAATCTGATGTATGAACTGAATTGTAAATATGTGTTATAGGCTGGTGAGCCAAGTTTGTATAAGTCGGTGGGCATATGTGATTGCTAGGCCATAGAGCCTAAGGATTGGAGGCCAAGGGCTTGATTTTGTACTTGTATGTATGCAGAACATTTAATAAAATTGTAAACACCGCCAGGTGCAGACAGACCATGATGAATGAGTGAAGGGGGACTGAGCTTCCACAGAGAAGGCAAGGGATTAGGGGCTGGAAGGTGGCAAAAGGGGCTAAGTTTTTAGCCTAGGGGGCTTAATCC
Source organism: Picea sitchensis (assembly GCA_010110895.2). Lineage (NCBI taxonomy): Eukaryota > Viridiplantae > Streptophyta > Pinopsida > Pinales > Pinaceae > Picea > Picea sitchensis. The sequence continues at coordinate 3,962 of SNQJ01S0149052.1, forward strand.
TGGGAATAATATTTTATTATTATTCCAAAAGAACATGTGCCATTTATATTTTATCCTAAGTTCCTAACCACGAGGAAGGTGATGTGTGCTGGATAAATGCATGCAGTTTCCAGGGTGACAAGTGTTAGCCCCGACCCATGCAAATAAAACGGCCAAGATGAGCCGTGAGAGGTCTCCTCGCCCATTTCCACCGAGACTGCCTGAGCGTGTACGTGCTCTGAGCAGTATGATTGACCCGAGCTCTGCAGAGAACCCTCATGCTTCCTTGTGAGCCGAAAAGTCTATGTTTAGCTCTGAAAAACCGTGTATACTCTCTGTTATGAAAGTCGAGAAGCCTGTGTTCGTTTCTGAAGAGGCTGGGTTCACCCTCTCCGTTCTGAGCCATGGAACCCATATCATTCCCTGTGTGGATTGTTTGTCACGCGTTCCCAAGAACCAACACTATGAGACCTTGCGCCATTGCTAAGCCTGTTTGGGAAGCCTGTATTTGTTTTTCTGGTTGGCTGTGGTGGCCACGCAGAGCTGGACTGCGTGTGGCTTGCTGGCCAGTGCAAGTTTTGATTCAGCCTGTGTATGATCTCTCTCCAGGTGAGGGAGGTGACTGTTGTTGGAAGAGGCAGGTTGTCAGGCCTATGAGCAATTCTCTCCAGGTGAGAGAGTTTGCTAGGAAGTGGTTTCTTCTAGAGAGTGTCCAGCACCAGCTTCGGGCTCTGAGACTTATTGATCTGGCCTGTTGCCGAGACCCAGAGAGGGAGTTTAGCATCGATGGACTGTGCTTGTGAAGGTGTATACTCCCGGGTGGAACATGCATGTGGGGAATGAGAGTCTGGTAGTAGTGGGCATAAGATAGCATATTGGGAAGAATCCTTCCGGTTTTCTGTGTTGTTTTCCCTGTAACCTCAGCCTAGCCTAAGATTCCTTGCCTTGGGGTGGAGCTTAGTCCCAGGTCGAGGGTGACCCATTGCTAAACTGATGAGCAGCTAAGGCTGGGAGGTTCATGGAAGGCCTGCACGTGGTTGGTGGAATCTACCACTGTTTTGAAGATAAGTATCAGATGATGTTTAATCATGTATTCCGCTGTGTATATCAATTTAATGTTAATACTATTGATTGCTGATTATAGCAGTAAAACTTATGTTTACTCTGAGTTTAATTGAATCTCTTGATTAAATGCATGTTATTACTATATTGTCGGTATGAGCTATATACAAAGTGGTGTTATAGTTTTATTTAAGAGCGATTAAGCCTTGGTAACCGAAAGGTGGTGTTACAGTTTGGTATCAGAGCCAAGGTTTCGACACTGAGCCTAGATGGGCCAGTTGAGTGGTCTTCGGACCGAGGATGAGAGGAGAAATTGTGTTTGGAGGACCAATTTCGGACCTTGGTATGGTCCGGAGTGTCAAGGAGTTACTTGACCGTGCTTATAAGCTTAGGAGGTATAGCGGTGTTGTGAAACCACAACCGGTGTGGTCTATGGCCACAGGAAGAGAGAACTCCACACCAGTAGTGCTAGAGCCTTAGGATCAGTTCGGGAGGGAAGGTGAGCCCTCGTGACCATTCGATTCAGCGGAGGAGTAAACCGTAATTTCAGGATTTCGGCAAATGGAAGTTCGAGATGTGGGGTGCATGAACTCCTGATGCCCGAAACCCCGAAACGCCGAAAGGATCTGCACCGTAGATCTGAGAAAGATCTTACCGTTGGATTTCATTTGGATTGGATGTGGACACACGGGTGTGCACCACGTGACAGTGAGTCAAGATGACAGGTGAGAGTGGTGGGACCCGATGATGTCATCGAAGGTGACGTGGACCCTCCTGAATGTACCACGTGCCACAGTGGTGAAGGGCGACAACTGTGCTGTGGGCCCGGAGATTAAGGTAATTCGGGATTTCGAAATTTGCAAAGGAGGAGCACGAACGCTCAACACTCCAACTCGTGAAGTCGCGAGTTGGCGAAGAAGTGCTAGCACTTAGCCCTAGCCTACGGTCATGTGTAGCAGGCGCTAGAGAGGAGGGAGCCATACTCGTGTCGCATCTTGGGTATCGGTGTTTGGAGGAAATGAGTTGAGGGTCTTCGACTCACGAACTCGCGAGATCACGAGTTGCGAAAGGGTGACTTTGGTTACGAAGATTTAATTGTTGGATCTTCGTGGAACGAGATTTCGAAGTTCCGAAGTCTCGGAATTTGTAGAGTCGGATAGAGCTCAGAAAACTTGTGAAGTCAAAACGTTTTTCTTGTTCACATTGAATTATGAATGTTGTAAGTTTTCTTGAAGGTTTAATGGCCTGAAAAACTTTGGTTGACTGCATGCTGTGTGTGTAGAGTTCAATGAGTGTCAAGACAACCGAAAACTGACGCCGAGCATGGAATTGGAAGAGGTGCAGATTGCCTCTGTTTGAGCCGCCCTTGTTGTTTAACCCATTACAATTTTCATTTCGATGCTTGAAATCTAAAGATGGTTTTCTTTTTTTCCTCCGACATATCGATGATCTCTGAAGCTTGATCATGCAAGCAACGATGATTTTTCTACTCTCGAAACAGGTTCTACATTTCGTAAAAATGTTTCCTCTTTTTGTTCTACTTCGGGATCTCGCGGTTCGGATACTATAATTCATGCAATCTCCATATCCCGAGTCACGAAACAACGAAGTCGTTTTAAATTTCCACTCAAGATAGTAACGAGGGTAGAATTTTCTTAACTCATGATTAGACGTCGTCGGGGTTTCGCGCCTCGGCATTCGCCAAACCAAAATGTTTATTATCACAGCCCCGATAGCCGAGGACACGAGGTCCTTTTGAATAACCCATGTCAAGGATGAAAGGTAAAATCTAACCGTGGTAAAAGCTGTTCTCGGCGTCTCGCCACTCGCCACTATCTTTTTCGAAAGTTACGGCTTCTAAACCCCGACTCACGAAGTCACGATATAATTATAACATGATTAATTAATCACTTAATCCAAGATTATCTTCCCCTTAATTAAGTCTTGTTATCGCGATCTCGCGGTTTCGCAACTTGTCATATAAATTTCCCATAAACTTATCTTCGAAGTTCTGAGTTGCGATATGGCGAAGTGATAATTATAAAATTAATCGAGCCTCAGATCGCGATTACCTTTTTATTAACCAAAATCGCTCTTCGCAGTCTTGGGTGTTAAAGACTTAAGATGTTAAAGAAAAATCCCCGATATAACGAGTAGCGAGATATTGATTAACGTTGGCAAGATTGGATTAATTAAGCTAAATCAAAACATATCCCACGTTTCGATGTCTGCATGATTTACGAGGGGGCCTTTTCTCTCCATATGCCAACTGACTGTTAAACCGCCAAAGAAACAGAACCCAGAGACAGAGATAAAGACCCCAGACCCGCTAAAGGAATAGAACCCGGAGACAGAGGTAAAGACTCCAGAACCGCCCAAGAAGCAGAATCCGGAGGTAGAGATAGAGACTCTAGGAAAATCTGTGAAGCAGATTGGAGAACCCATCACATCAGTCACCCCCTTGCAGTCGACGCTGGGAAACATCAATGTAGGATGGATTTTCAACGAAGAGATGAGGCCCATAAGAGTAGAAGAACTCCCTCCGAATGAGTTTTTCTTTGATAAAAAGAGGAAAGCAGTAGAAAAAAGGGAATTCTACCAGGAAGGAGAGTCTACTGCCAAGAAGTATAAAATTATGACCGAGGGAAAGGATAAAAAGAACGAGCAATTCGCCACTGAAATAACAGGCACACTAGGCATACGCCTCGGTGAATCAATTCTCAGTCGGGCTCCTAAAAAACCAACTCAAAAGAACAAATCACCTAATTAATACCCTTGAAGCCAAATTGGCCACAACAACGGAGAATGCTAGAGATCAAGCTAGCGTGGGAATGGAGTAGGCCAGATTGGCTGACAAAAATGAAATAGAGATGCTCAAAGCTAAGCTTGAGCAAGCACAACTGGTGATCCGAGATGGTCGGATGCAGGCGAGCCAGCAGAGGAATTTGATTGAACAGCTGCAGGCTCGAGTAGAGATCGCCGAGAGCAAAATGATAAACGTCAGGATGTTCAAATCCCAAGCAATCGAGATTCGGAGCAGAATCTCGGCGGTGCAACAGAATTTGCTTGCCAAGGTGGGAGCGATCCGGGAAAACTGTCTGTTGGTCAATCAGGTTTCCGATAACCTGTCTGCCAGAGAAAGGGATGCCAGAGCGGCTCGGGTCGCTTTCCAGGAGGCGGTGATAGCCACGAATAACAGAGTTTCGGCAGGTGCTCCCAAGCTCACCATCTCAGAACAAACCAGAGGAAATATTATGTTAATGGAATGGGAGCATAACATCGCCGAAGGCAAGCAACAAGCCCAAAAGATAACCAATTCCTTGGAGGAGGCTTTCAATTCTATAGACGGCGAGCTACTGGGAATTGACAGCGGAGGCGACGCCGAGACGTTGATACAGATGAACGTGGAACAGATCTCACTTGATCTGAAGGAAAAGGAAGAGAGAGATTCCACCGATATCTCTCAGATGAATGTGGTGGACATAGTCCAAGTGGATAAATGCATGATCAAACCCAGCGCACATCTATGCACCATCGACATCATCAACGGACAGATGGAGGATTGGCTGCAGCAGTTATCCCGAGAATGTTACTTCTTCGAAGCCAGCTGTCAAGCAGAACCATCATGGCTAATATCTCAGCTGGTGGAAAGATGTATCACCTGTACCGAGTTCGCGCAACGATAAACATCTGGCACCAAGTGAGGACAGAGTAGGAGAAATGGAGCGATTACACTCCTTGTTGTAACCGAAATGTTGTGACTATTGAGATTCTACTGTATTTGTAAAATTGTATAAATATCTCTCAGAAAGAAATAAACAAGGTTGGACCTTTTTGTGTCGTTTGTAATAGAGTTTTTACATTTGAGAGTTAATACAAGCAGATCTGAAGATTCTCAATTCCGTCACTACTGTATTACAAGTTTGCTTCCTTGTATCTCATTTTTTCATTTCAATTCATATTTATAGTTGATGTGCTTCGTTATACTTTAGTACGACCACTACTATAACGAATGAATTTTGGTTTTCTATAATTGTTTATTGTCTTTCCTCTGCACCAGCTATCAACGGGTGTAAGACCAATCTGCATTTTCAGAATTCTACATATATTCTTTACTACATCGGTTATTTTCTTACAGATTTGCTTCTTTCGTTTATGTCGTAAGATTTTCTCCTGGTAGGAACCTTACACTATAGACGGCTCAATGTTTTTCTCCCACCTCACACCTTTATAAAAATATAATACAGTTACGGGAACGAGCCTTTGATTTGCATCCCTGTTTTATTCCTAAAACCGTAAAATCTCTTTTATGCGACCAAATTGAGACAACACTCAATCTCTCTCTGAAGTTTTTCCCTTTTCACTATTCCTACATGACTGTCCCTGTACCAATACAACCTAATATCTAACCCGGACTATTAGAACAAACGCATATTGCCTTAAACCTATTCGAAACAATCCTTAAAACTGCTACTAGCCGGGTCGAACTTGAACAATCATGGGCAGCGATTGAACAAGATATAACTATCCAGGAACAGTTGGAAGCTAGACAACGCCAACGAAGAAATCTTCCCTAGTTTCCTTTACCAAAGGTTGATGTTTCTACCTTCTCCATCATTTACCCACTTTCGGATGCCTTGACACTGTACTTCTAAGCCTTAAGTATAGACTCAGGAACAACATCTTTTTGGTTCCGTTGCCGAGGACCGAAGTTATGAAATCTTTTTCCCTGGGAAAAGGACAATTGTTTTTCATTGAAAGTGTTACCCTTTGATAGTGAACAAAGAGTACACACCTTTTAAGGCTTTTTATCTTTCACTTGGTGACTCCACGAGAAATAAACTGGCATCCGGTCGAAGGAATACCAGACAAAACCCGGATGGTAAGCAGATTACGCCCGTTACCGATCCCGAAAAAATTCTAAAGGCGAGAAGCTCTTTTAAGCCAACCGCTGCAGTTTACAAACTTAAAACCCCATCACTGAAGACTAAGAGTCCTTCCGAACCCTCAACTTTGCTCAGTCCTCTCTTTGATGCTAAAGGTTCAACGCCAATCTGCTCCGAAATTAGCAGTGAGATTCATCCAACCCTCCCCTTAGCACACAAAGGAAAGGGCCCTCTTGAAAGTTCGTCGGCTTTTGAAATTCCATCTTTTCTTCAGTTGAATTTCCCGACTTCACCAAATTCTGAAGAGTGTGTTACACACTCTGTTCCCACACCTGTCGGTTCTCCCGATTTCGTCTCTTGCAAATCCGAGGAACCGAGTCCTCGTGTTCCTTATCCTTCCTCATCGGACTTTCCTCTTCGCGAAGAAAATAAAGATTCCGTTTTAATTTTCCAAAATCCCCTTTATAACTTTCCACAAACAACGATGGCAGCCGCCGGAGGAGGAGGTGGAGGGTTTATAGGAGGAGGCGGAGGTTTTATCGGAGGAGGAGGTGGAGGAGTCCCTCTAGGAGGAAGTGGGGGTCAAGGGCCTGCCCCCCCTCCCAAAGTTTTCGTGAAATTCGCAGCCAGATACGCTCCTTTAGTATTGCCCGTCCCCCTACACGATCTTCCAGAAAATTACATAAAAAAATTACCGAAATTCACGGGGGAAGGGGATCTGACCGCGACCAAACATATTAATTTTTTCGACCAATTCGCAGATATCTTCGGTATCGAGCATGAGGATGTATATTCGAGACTCCTTGTCCAAAATTTTGAAGGACATGTCCGAACTTGGTTTCGGAGCCTACCCACAGCTTCTATCCTGTCATATGACGCTTTGGAAGATGCTTTCCTCAGACAATGGGGCGAGTGAAAAGACCATCTCTATTATTTAACCGAATTTGGGTCTTTGAAGAAAAAGAGCTCAGAAACAGTCATGGAATTCATTCAGAGATTCAACAAACTGTATAATAAAATCCCAGCCGAGGTTAAACCATCCCAACCCGCGGCCAAAGTGACTTTCGTCGGAGCTTTCGAGCCGGATTTCACACTACTTTTGCGAGAGAGAAGGGGAGCCACCTTAAACCATATGCAGGACGATGCGGTAGAAATAGAGTCTAATATGATGGCTTCGGGTAAACTTAAAGCTAGATTAGAGACTGGAAACTGAGAGACCAAGCGATTTAGAGAACAAGCAGGTCCTTCAGGGTCCAATAGATCCTCAGAGGATAGGGTGGACGATATGGCTAGAGTGATCAAAGAACTGTCAAATAAAATATCCAGAATGGAACTTGAACAGGCCAAGGCTGACTCTTACCCCAAAAAAGATTTCAAGAGAAATCAAAACCCCCCTAATCAACAAAGACAAATAAAAAATGAAGATCAAAAGATACAAGCTCCCTTAAAAAATGAAAACATTATAGGAGCGAACGATTTTCAAGACTACGGAGATTTGGATAATGATGTCATGAACTTCGGTGATGACTGTACTCAACCATATCTGACTCGCGAAGACTATGAAAAATCTTTAAACACGCCACAACCGTCTAATGAAGGAGAAGAAGGTGATCACACTGATCTCTGTGAATCTCAACCAGAAATTGAGATGATGATGGCTGATTTTCAACCAAAGTACAATCTAAGATCTAAGAGTAAGCTCACCTCAACGACTCAACCCAAGAAAATCCTTCAAAGAGGTCAAGCTTATGAGCCTCCTCCGGACGAGACCTTATTACCCAACAACAAAACTAAAGTAGTAAGCACTCAGGAGTCCGAGGTGGAAAAAGTTGGAAGTCAGACACCAGAAACCGAACCAGTAAATAAAGTTACGTCTTCAACTAGGACCATGAGGGATAAAGCAGTCCAGACAAATAAGTCTGAAAGGAAAGATGCGGAAGTCACAACCAGAGAAACAGACAAGGTGAGCGGAGCCTTTCAATTTTGAAAATGAGTTAAAGAAAATTAAGATACCAATCCCTTTGGTCAAGCTAGCGAAAAACCCCGTTTATCAGAAGCAAATTGCCAAAGCGATGGGCGTCTCTGCGCTAGAAAGCCAGTCCGATGTTATAAACTTGGAAGATGACAGACCTAACATGACCTTTAGTCCCCATTTTGAAGGGTCCAAAGACAACATCGCTCCCTTTTATATCACTCTGAATGTATATGATCAATTGTTGCATAATTGTATGTTAGACTCTGGGGCTTCCCATAATGTTATGCCCAAGATTATAATGGACAAGTTGGGTCTCTAGATCACAAGACCTTATGGAAATCTGTACTCTTTTGACTCGAGAAAGGTTAAATGCATGGGGATGATAAAAGATCTGGTAGTTACCCTGGCGCAGGTCCCGGTTAAGAGTATCCTGATGGATGTGGTTATCGCATATATTCCCCCTAAGTATGGCATGATGTTATCTAGGTCATGGGGAGCCAAGTTGGGGGGGTTCTCTACAGTTGGACATGACGTATGCCATAATCCTTGTTTTCAGTGGTCAGTTCACTCGGTTGTACAGAGAAACAAGATTAGCATATACAGTCAGTGACCCCCAAAACCCAAACAACTTCCTTATTTACATTGCAGACCAAGATCTGGGAAATTACATCTTGTCTTTTGATGATGGTATGGATGGTTGTCCAGAGGAAATCGATACAAAGCAAGAAGAGTTAAACCACATGACAAAAGATCTGTGTAATACTGGTGTCTGGAAAATGTATTTTGATGGTGCTTCATCTTCTAAAGGGGCAGGTGTTGGAGTGCTTTTAGTGGCACCTGAAGGTAAGTTCATTGTTCCTTTCTCTTACCGTTTGCAGTGGGACATAGATTACACTAATAACGTATGCGAATATGAAGCGTTGATTTTGGGATTAGAAGCTGCCAAGAAGCTAAATATAAATAACCTGGAGGTATATGGTGATGCAGAGTTAATAGTCAAACAAATAAATCGACAGTACATGGCCAAGCATCCCAGATTAAGAACTTACAGAAATTGTGCCTGGGATCTCATGGAAAACTTTTTCTCATCTGTAAAGGTCCATTTTATCCCTCGCGCAGAGAATCTACATGTTGATGCATTGGCAAAGGCAACTTCAACCTTTTCTCCTCCCACGACCTTCAAACTGAAATATCACATTGAAATCAGATACAAACCCTCTATACCAGACAATATCCGACACTGGCAGGTCTTTGAAGATGACGAACAAATTAAGAAATTTCTTGCAGCAGTGGGTGAGTTCTCCAAAACTCATGCAGACCAAGAGAATCAAAATGACCCGATGTGGATCATGCAAGAGGGGGAAGATCCTGAAACCTTCCGAGAAAAAATTGCGGATCATCGTATGTTGGTCCTTAAAAGAAACCAGATTCCGAAAGGCTTAATTCCTTTAGAAAGACTTTTTGACCAGAACGACGTACCTGTGAAATCCACTTTGCAGCCCCAACCAGAAGAAGTGGAGGACTGTGATATAGGAACTCAAAAATAATCCAGGGTAGTAAAGATATCCAAGTTCCTCCCTCCCGAAGTAAAAGTCAAGTACAAAGACCTACTCAGACAGTACAAAGATGTTTTCGCCTGGTCTTATGATGAGCTAAGAGCATATGACACTTCCATAATTGATCACAAGATACCTTTGAAGCCTGGGGTCAAACCGTTTAGGCAAAAGCTTAGGCAAATTAACCCCATTTTGTTACCTGTGATTGAAAAGGAAGTTAAGAAGCTTCTAGATGCGAAAATAATCGTACCTCTGAGATACTCGGACTGGGTGGCAAACCTGGTCCCGGTCAGGAAAAAGAACGAGGAAATCAGACTGTGTGTGGATTTCTGAAACTTAAATAAGTCTTCTCTCAAGGATAATTACTCGCTGCCCAAAATGGACCATGTGCTAGAAAAGGTAGTTGGGGAAAATCGAATGTCTATGATAGATGGGTTCTCTGGTTATAATCAAATCGCCATGAATGAACAAGACAGGAAAAAAATTGCTTTCACCACACCATGGGGTACATTCATGTATGACAAAATGCCGTTTGGTTTGATGAATGCAGGGGCTACATTCCAGCGCACTATGGACATCACTTTCGTAGGAGAAAGAGACAAGTTCGTAGTCATCTACCTCGACGATTTGACGGTTTTCTCTAAAACCGATGAAGCACATTTGATCCATCTAAAATAGTCTTTCGAAAAATGCCGTAGGTTTGGTCTATCTTTGAACCCAAAAAAATCACATTTCGCTATGCGGGAAGGTAAGCTTTTGGGCCATATCATATCTAGGGATGGGATCAGGATTGATCCTAAGAGGATTGAAGCAATAGAAACTATAAATATTCCTAGAAATGTAAAAGAGATTCAATCTTTCTTAGGAACAATAAATTTTTTACGAAGGTTTATCCCCAATTTCGCTGAGATCGTCAAATTGATCACAGGAATGTTGAAGAAGGACGGTGGAGTAAATTAGACAACCGAGGCTAGAGCATCGTTCGCGCATATAAAAAAGGTCATAAGCGAGGCACCTATGTTAGCAAGCCCAGATTATCTGAAAGATTTTCTTATCTTCTCCTTTGCCTCTGAACATACTATCGCTGCGGTGCTCCTACAAAAAGATGAAGAAGGATTCGAACGACCGATCGCATTTTTTAGCAAGAGCCTTAGAGACGCAGAACTGAAGTATGATATAATAGAAAAACAGGCGTACGCAATGGTAAAAGCGCTAAAGGCATTCAGAACTTATGTATTGCATTAAAAAATTATCGCATACGTGCCTACAAGTTCTGTGAAAGATATATTGGTACAGCCAGACAGTGACGGAAAAAGAGGGCGATGGCTTGCTAAAATACAAGAATTCGATCTGGAAGTTAAACCGACCAAATTGATAAAAGGGCAAGGCCTGGCCAAACTCTTAGCAGAGTCAAATTTCAGAGCCCTTGATATCAATTGCATGCAGGAAAGCGACGAAGACACAGACCTAAATGAACTGGATGAAGAAACAAGTCCAAACCAGATCGAAGAGAAGTTCTTATCATCGGGCTGGTACAGAGACATAGTGTTTTACTTGCTGAACCTAAAATGCCAAGATGAACTATCATCGTCTAAATGCAGAACTTTAAAACTCCATGCAGTTAAATATTGTATAGCCGGAAGTCAACTATATTGGAAGGATCCACTTGGGTTCCTGCTAATCTGTTTAGTTGAATCAGAAACTCAGCGCGTTATAGACGAATTTCATAAGGGAGTCTGTGGGGAACATCACGCATGGAGAGCCACAACCTACAAGATCTTGAGGGCTGGGTACTACTGGTCGAAATTCTTTTCGGACGCCAGTGCCAAAGTGCGTGCCTGCAACCCTTGTCAACTATTTGTAGGTAAATAGAAGCTTCCTGCACTGCCTCTAGTTCCAGTTAAAACTGAAGCCCCATTTCAGCAATGGGGTCTAGACTTCATAGGTGAGATCAATCCACATTCCAGTGCTCAACATAAATGGATCTTAACAACCACAGATTATTTTACTAAGTGGGTGGAAGCCATTCCAACCAAAAGAGCAACAAACTCGGTGGTAATCGATTTCTTGGAAGACAACATTTTGTCAAGATTCGGTTGTCTCCGAAAGATAGTTACCGATAATGCCCAGGCCTTTAAATCTATGGCTATGATTAGTTTCTGTCAGAGGTATAACATCATTCTCGACCATTCCACAACATATTACCCCCAGGGGAACAGATTGGCCGAATCATCTAACAAGAGCCTGGTAAACATAATCAAGAAAGTACTAGATGAAAATAAAAGGTCTTGGCATGTGCACTTGAAATACACATTATGGGAAAACCGCATTAGCACTAAAAGGTCTATCAACATTTCGCCGTTTCAAACGGTCTATGAGACAGATGCGGTCCTACCTATAAACCTAGCACTGCCAGTGATGAAGTTATGGCAGGATCAAAACGAAGAACCCAATCATGTAACCAAGAGAATAAATCAGCTGATTGAGGTTCAACAACATAGAGTCGAAGTTGATGAAAATATGCAGAAGTACCAAGATGATATGAAAGCATTGTTCGACCGCAAGGCAAAGGACATGGAATTTCTTCCAGGTGATTTAGTGCTAAGATGGGATGCAAGAAAAGAGGAAGCGACGAAGCATAGCAAATTTGACCACCTCTGGTATGGACCATTCAGGGTCTCGGCTCCAGAAGGAAAAAATTCTTTCCTACTGGAAAATATAGACGGAGAAGTCCTCCACGCCCCTGTCAACGGGCGGTATCTAAAGAATTACATGACGTAAATAAATTAAAATTTTATAAATTAAATAAATAAATTTTTGATATATATATATTTGGTGTACATATATGTATTTTCGCTTAAATATTTCTTTTGATTTTCTTTTTTGTTCATGAACTTTCGACACATTTCGAATAAGATTTGTATTTTCTTTTTATAGGATTCTAGCTGCATATGAAACTAGCAGGNGTTCGTTTAAATATTTCTTTTTGATTTTCTTTTTCGTTCAACTTTCGACACATTTCCAATAAGATTCGTATTTGCTTTTTACAGGATTCCAACTGCATACGAAAACTAGCAGGAAAAGTAATTTGCAGGTTGGTGTCAGAAATAGATCGGCATAAAACAGGTGATACCTAAAGTAGTTTCATATTGCACAAAGAAAGTGAAATGAAAAGGTAAAAAGGAGCTTTCTCAAAAACACATGTTATGAAAGACTGTTAAAGAAAACCGAGGTAACGCCATTCAAACTGCAATATCGGCTAAAATGTTAGATAACATGATTGTTTCTTGGCTTGATAATCTTTGATGTAAAATAATGATACACTAAATCTAAAAACGATCGGTCAATATAAACTATCCCCAAAGATATCTACAAGAGTCAGTCTCGAACTGTTTGACCTCTGTATTTTCAGTCAATGAATCGCTACCTGGCATCCTGTCTATCTTCGGGTCTAACTTTTAACAAGTCACCATCTTCCTGTGTCATTACAAAGGGATAAAAGTTTTTCGTTTTAAACCTCGTGAGTTTCGAAACAGATCTTGAAAGGAAAGCGGGTCTTCACAACTACTCAATCCCCCGCTAAACGAAGGAACGTTTAGAGCGATCCTAACTTTCCTAGGTTTTTCAACGGTATCGGAGGATTAAAGCTTGCTCAAACGAGATGCCCTTTAAAAATTATTTTCCTTTTCTCTCTAAGAATGAAGATGTTGTGAAGGTCAAGGGAAGGTTGGTACCGAGTAATCAAAGTAAATTAACAGACCTCTAATGCAAAATATTACACAGATATCAGCCTTGATACAAACTGATTGCCCCCATCTTCGCGCTCAAAAAAGTAAATTATGAGACAGGTGGTGAAAGGAAATTCATAAATGATTGCCCCCACCTAGTCCAAGAAGACGATGAAAGGAAATTCAGAAATGGTTGCCCTCGTCTCAACATTTAAATGCATAAATATATTCCGAATTGGTGAAAGGAAATTCAGTGAAAGGGGCCAGATAACTTCACCGGGGTACTGAACAGGCTCGCTGGCAGTGAAGCAATGTTTGAGATATCTGTAAGGCTGTTATACATGAATATCATTCTACTCTGGTAACCAATGCTTTCTGAAACTTGATCCACATCCCAAATTCAGACGAGACTCCCCAATTAAAAACATATAACCTCATTCTTTTGATGCAAGCCGAGAGCCACAAGATCTGTTGAGTCTCCTAGGACTGTTTCGATTGTCTTAAGACATACCTAAATTTAGTAATGGGAAAGGGAAAATTGTGAAAGGGACTACAGCTGTGTTTGAAAAGAGTATTTGATTTTGAAAAAACTTTTCAAGGTAAAGAACGAAGTCTTTTTCCCCCTTCGATCCTCTTTTCTTGGAACCTTTCCGCCTGATTGAGCTTTTGACTCCATTTACCCAATATTGGCACGTGGTCTATTGTTCTTCCCGCCTCACAGGAAGGTAGGATCCCTAGTTGGAGCCTATGTTGGAGCCGCCCTTGTTATTTAACCCGTCACAATTTTCATTTCGATGCTTGAAATCTAAAGATGGTTTTCTTTTTTTCCTCCGAGATATCGATGATCTCTGAAGCTTGATCATGCAAGCAGCGATGATTTTTCTACTCTCGAAACAGGTTCTACCTTTCGTAAAAATGTTTCCTCTTTTTTTTCTACTTCGGGATCTCACGGGTCGGATACTATAATTCATGTAATCTCCATATCCCGAGTCATGAAACAACGAAGTCGTTTTAAATTTCCACTCAAGATAGTAACGAGGGTAAAATTTTCTTAACTCATGATTAGACGTCATCGGGGTTTCGCGCCTTGGCGTTCGCTAGACCAAAATGTTTATTATCACAGCCCCGATAGCCGAGGACACGAGGTCCTTTTGAATAACCCATGTCAAGGATGAAAGGTAAAAGCTAACCGTGGTAAAAGCTGTTCTCGGCGTCTCGCCACTCGGCACTATCTTTTTCGAAAGTTACGGCTTCTAAACCCCGACTCACGAAGTCACAATATAATTATAACATGATTAATTAATCACTTAATCCAAGATTATCTTCCCCTTAATTAAGTCTTGTTATCGCGATCTCGCGGTTTCACAACTCGTCATATAAATTTCCTAGAAACTTATCTTCGAAGTTCCGAGTCGCAATATGGCGAAGTGATTATTATAAAATTAATCGAGCCTCAGATCGCGATTACATTTTTATTAACCAAAATCGCTCTTTGCAGTCTCAGGTGTTAAAGACTCAAGATGTTAAAGAAAAATCCTCGATACAATGAGTAGCGAGATATTGATTAACGTTGGCGAGATTGGATTAATTAAGCTAAATCGAAACATATCCCGCGTTTCGATGTCTACACGATTTACGAAGGGGCCTTTTCTCTCCATACGCCAACTGACTGTTAAATCGCCAAAGAAACAGAACTCGGAGACAGAGATAAAGACCCCAGACCTACCAAAGGAACAGAACCCGGAGACAGAGGTAAAGACTCCAGAACCGCCCAAGAAGCAGAATCCGGAGGCAGAGATAGAGACTCCAGGAAAATCTGCGAAGCAGATTGGAGAACCCATCACATCAATCACCCCCTTGCAGTCAACGCAGGGAAACATCGATGTAGGATGGATTTTCAACGAAGAGCTGAGGCCCATAAGAGTAGAAGAACTCCCTCCAAACGAGTTTTTCTTTGATAAAAAGAGGAAAATAGTAGTAAAAAGGGAATTCTACCAGGAAGGAGAGTCTAATGCCAAGAAGTATAAAATTATGACAGAGGGAAAGGATAAAAAGAACAAGAAATTCACCACTGAAATAGCAGGCACACTAGGAGCATACGCCTCGGCGAATCAATTCTCAATTGGGCTCCTAAAAAACCAACTCAAAAGAAAAAATCGTCTAATTAAGACCCTTGAAGCCAGATTGGCCACAACAACGGAGAATGCTAGAGATCAAGCTAGCGTGGGAATGGAGTAGGCAAGATTGGCTGACAAAAATGAAATCGAGATGCTCAAAACTAAGCTTGAGCAAGCACAGCTGGTGATCCGAGATGGTCGGATGTAGGCGAGCCAGCAGAGGAATTTGATTGAACAACTGCAGGCTCGGGTAGAGATCGCCGAGAGCAAAATGATAAACGTCGGGATGTTCAAATCCCAGGCAATTGAGATTCGGAGCAGAATCTCGGTGGCGTAACAGAATTTGCTCGCCAAGGTGGGAGCGATCCGGGAAAATTGTCTGTTGGTCAATTAGGTTTCCGATAACCTGTCTGCCAGAGAAAGGGATGCCGGAGCGGCTCGGGTCGCTTTCCAGGAGGCGGTGATAGCCACAAATAACAGAGTTTCGATAGGTGCTCCCAGGCTCACCATCTCAGAACAAACCAGAGGAAATATTATGTTAAGGGAATGGGAGCATAACATCGCCGAAGGCAAGCAACAAGCCCACAAGATAACCAATTCCTTGGAGGAGGCTTTCAATTCTATAGACGGTGACCTACTGGGCATTGACAACGGAGGCGATGTCATGACGTTGATGCAGATGAACGTGGAACATATCTCACTTGATCTGAAGGAAAAGGAAGAGAGAGATTCCGTCGATATCTCTCAGATGACTGTGGTGGACATAGTCCAAGTGGATAAATGCATGATCAAGCCTAGCGTGCATCTATGTGCCATCGACATCATCAACGAACAGATGGAGGACAGGCTGCAGCAGTTAGCCTGAGAATGTTACTTCTTCAAAGCCAACTTTCAAGAAGAACCATTGTGTCTAATATCTCAGCTGGTGGAAAGATGTATCGCCTGTACTGAGTTCGCGCAACGACAAACATCTGGGACCAAGTGAGGACAAAGTAGGAGAAATGGAGCGATTACACTCCTTCTTGTTGTAACTGAAATGTTTTGACTATTAAGATTCTACTGTATTTGTAAAATTGTATAAATATCTCTTAGAAAGAAATAAACAAGGCTGGACCTTTTTGTGTCGTTTGTAATAGAGTTTTTACATTTGAGAGTTAATACAAGCAGATCTGAAGATTCTCAATTCCGTCACTACTGTATTACAAGTTTGCTTCCTTGTATCTCATTTTTTCATTTCAATTCATATTCATAATTGATGTGCTTCGTTATACTTTAGTACGACCACTACTATAACGAATGAATTTTGGTTTTCTGTAATTGTTTATTGTCTTTCCTCTGCACTAGCTATCAGCGGGTGTAAGACCAATCTGCATTTTCGGAATTCTACATATATTCTTTGCTACATCAGTTATTTTCTTACAGATTTGCTTCTTCCGTTTATGTCGTAAGATTTTCTCCTGGTAGGAACCTTACACTATAGACGGCTCAATGTTTTTCTCCCACCTCACACCTTTATAAAAATATATTATAGTTACGGGAACGAGCCTTTGATTTGCATCCTTGTTTTATTCCTAAAACCGTAAAATCTCTTTTATGCGACCAAATTGAGACAACACTCAATGTCTCTCTGAAGTTTTTCCCTTTTCATTGTTCCTACATGATTGTCCCTGTACCAATACAACCTAATATCCAACCTGGACTATCAGACCAAACGCATATTGCCTTAAACCTATTCGAAACAATCCTTAAAACTCCTACTAGATGGGTCGAACTTGAACGATCATGGGTAGCCATTGAACAAGATATAACTATCCAGGAACAGTTGGAAGCTAGACAACGCCAACGAAGAAATCTTCCCTAGTTTCCTGTACCGAAGGTTGACGTTTCTACCTTCTCCATCATTTACCCACTTTTGGATGCCTTGACACTGTACTTCTAAGCCTTAAGTACAGACTCAGGAACAACAGCCTCTGAAACAAAAGACGAAAGAGAAGGAAAGGATGTCAACCTGGGAGTCGAAGGAACAAACTCTAATGGGCACGGAAAAGGGATAGATAAAGAGGGACACATGATGAAACTCATTGAAAAGTTGCAGAAAGGTGCCTAGGCTCACCTAGCTGATAGTCGAAAGCTCATGAAAATCAAGGATCGACAGGGTGAATTCAACTTAAAAATGTTGAAGAGTTTGGAAAGAATAGAAAAGAAATTGGAAAAAGAGAGTGACACAAGCATATCAAGAAGTGTTAGAACCCCTGAGAGGAGAAGAAGATCGAGGAGTGGTAGCAGACATTACCGTCTCTCCCCGAAGCATTCTGTTAAGGAAACACACAGTAGTTCAAGACCGTCCCCTACCAGAAAGCACCGAAAATATGGAAAGGATGAATTGAAAGGGGAGATGAACAAGATTAATCCTCCAACATTCGATGGAGAACATAAGGAGGAAGATGCTGAGACATGGTTGCTTGGCATGAGGAAATATTTCCAATTGCAGAATTATTTCGCCCATGCAGAAGGAAGAATTGAAATGTATCAACTGAAAGGAAAATCATCCATGTGGTGGGATCAGTTTGTGCAGGTGCAACACATTAGAGAGAAAGAGTTCACTTGGAAGGAATTTAAGAGGTATTTCGAGAAGAAATACCTGACTAAAAGGTACTATGACAGAAAGATGAAGGAGTTCTTCGAACTCAAGCTAGGTAGCATGACTATTGATGAGTATGAACGAAGTTTTCTGGAACTACTGAAATATGTTCCATTCATCAAAGACAAGGTTGTTAAGATTCAGAGTTATTTGAGTGGACTGCCACCTTCTATTGGTGACAAGATTCAGTATGACGATCCTAAGACTATGGAAGAAACAATAAGAAGGGCGAAATGCTTGTATGAACAATAAGGAGAAAGGCCTATCCTTCGAAAAGCTTGGAATGATCAGAGGAAGTTAAAGAAGGAACAGAGGCAGAAGGGAAACAAGCCTTCCTTTTTCAGAAAGAATCTTCAGGGACAACCATCATTTAGAGAGCCGAGAACAACTGAAGAGGGAACACAAAGACAGAGACATACGCCCATTCAGTGTTGGGGCTGTAAAGGAAACCACAAGTACAGAGATTGTCCCCATAAAAATGGTAAAGCGAGAACTGTTCATACTGTTTAGCAAGTTGAAACAGTGGAGGATATGGGCCGCAGAATGTTGAGGATCTACGCAGTCCTGGACAACAAGCAAGCAAAATTTCAATCACACATGATTGAAGTGGAAGGTATGATTAACAACCGACCACTAATTATTTTAATTGATTCAGGGGCTAGCCATAGTTATGTAGATCCTAGGGTGGTGAAAAGTTTGCGTTTATCAAGGAGAAAACATGAAAAGTCTTGGATAGTGCAGTTAGCCGCAGGAACCAAAAGGAAGGTCACTGAATTGGTTAAGTCCTGTTCAGTAGACAAGAAATGAATGAGCACTAAGGCTGAATTGAACATTCTGCCTTTAGGCTCATACGATTGCTTATTTGGGATGGACTGGTTGGACCAACACCATGCCCTTCTGGATTGTCGTAACAAGAGATTTACATGCCTGAACGAAGAGGGAAATCAGGTAACAGTCCAAGGAATTCCCAGAGCCATGTCTATTAGGGAAATCTTAGCCATGCAGCTGAAGAAATGTTACCGAAAAGGATGTCAATTATTTGCAGCTTGGGTGGAAGAAGCATCCCGAGATGTAGTCTCGAATTTGGAAGACCACGAGGTACTCAAAGAGTTCAAGGACATATTTCAGGAGGTACTTGGACTACCTCTGAAGAGGGACATCGATTTTTCTATAAATTTGATGCCTGGAGCAACTCCAGTTTCGAAGGCTCCTTATAGAATGAGTACGCCAGAGCTGAAAGAGTTGCAATTACAGCTCGAAGAGCTACTAAAGAAGGGATACATTCACCCCAGCGTGTCACCTTGGGGAGCCTCGGTCCTATTCGTGAAGAAGAAAGATGGGACGTTGAGGCTGTGCATTGATTTCCAACAGTTGAATAAGGTAACTATCAAGAACAAGTATCCTCTGCCAAGGATCGATGATCTTTTTGATCAGTTGAAGGATGCGAAAATATTTTCAAAAATAGATCTCAGATCTGGATATCACCAAGTGAGAATAAATGATGAGGACATCAGCAAGACCGCCTTTAGAACAAGGTATGGTCACTATGAATTCATAGTGGTGCCGT
>SNQJ01S0149053.1:0-23472 GCA_010110895.2 Picea sitchensis
GAATATACTTCCCGCTTGAGATATAAAAAACTGATGGTTTCAGACCTACATGAATCAGTTTGGTGGTGGAAATTGATCTAGAAATTGAAGGTTCCCAACAAGACTCACATTTTTCTATGGCTAGTCTTAAGAAACAAGGCTTTAACATGGGAAATCTTACAGGGAAGGAACAGACACAGCCCAGGGATTTGTATGATGTGCAGGATGGAGGAATCTATTTCTCATCTGTAAATAAAGTGTCCATATGCACAGCAAATATGGAAAGAGGACAGCAGGTTACAGGGGTTCCAAATGTATGGAATGGTGATTCAGTGGAGGAAATTCTGAGGGCTTGGTTTAACAAACAGAATTGGAACAATATAGAGCTTTACCATGCTTAATTAATTGGGGAATAATAGAGTTTTACCATGATTAATTAAGTGGGGAATATCGCTGGCCAGAAACTCACAGATTTTTTAAGATAGACAGATTCCTACTTTCCAAGTTTCCTCTGAAATTAGAGCTCTGTTTTCAAGCTGCAAAATGACTTTAAATCAAGGTATTCCACACCAAATAGATGAGCTGGTAATAGATAAGTCCCAAGCTTGGTGCTTCTTTGATGGAGCCAGGCAAGGTTCACCAGATTCTAGTTGTGCTGGAGGAGTTTTGTTCATATCTGATTCATATTCTGTAAAGTTTAAAGCTGGTTTGGGGATGGCTTCCAATAATTTTGCTGAATTTATGGCTTTGAGATTTCTTCTTGTGTGTGGAAGAGAAAAATATCAAACACTTCCAGATCTTTGGAAATTCCTCCCTTGTCATAAATTGAATGAATGGGAGCACACAATTGCATAATTTTATGCTCAGACCAATTGGTGAAAAGTTAAAGAGGTGGCAGCCTCCTTTGAAAAAACTTCTTTTACTCGTATCCTCTAGGAACCGAATGTGGAAGCAGATTTCTTATCAAAGGAGGGGCAATTGCTGGCTGAGGGATCCATGGCTGTTGAAGTAATCAGAGATGGATTCTCTGTCTTCTCTTTGATTAGTTTCTAACATAGTTACCAGAAGCTTCCCCCCGTTCCGGAGCTCCGAATCTCGCTCCGAGCGGGAGAACCAAAGAAGCCACCCTTGGAGCACGCTTCAAAAATCCGGGAGCACGCTCCGGGCAGTTTTGGGATGCTCCCTGGGACGCTTCTAGAGCCTGGAAGCACGCTCCCAAGGTGCTCCCTGAATGCTCCCTGGGCGCTCTCTGGACGCTCCCTAATGGTAATGTTAAATTCTTAAAGTAAAAGGATCATTTTACTTAAATTTTTAACATTACCATTAATTGTTTCAGGATGTTTGAGAGTGGTTCCAACCTCATTGGACTTCATATGGAGAAAGTAGAATTTCATATCCCATTCAAAATTCAGTAGACTTAACAGTTTTCAGGATTTCAGGATTTATGGGATTGCAACATTTTCATTGGATTCTATCACTTATGAGGGTATGTGATTGGCATTTAATAAAGAGCACCAAGCCCTTTATGTACCACAATGTTGGTGCTGTTGATTGTTAAACTCCTTTGTCATGGACTTAGCAAAAATGCACCCTTCACTCAAACCAAAATCATTGATTAGGCATGTTAAGCTTTTTCTACCATATTTTAAGGCTAGGATTAGGTAGTTTCATCAAAATTAGGTGGTGTCGACTAATGTCCCTAGAGGATCGAGGTAGAAGCAAAGGCTAGACAAGAGACAAAGGATGAAGAATGATACTAATGATGTGGATCCCAATATAAGCGATGGTGGAACATTGCTTGTCATTTATGTTTGTCATTCAAATGTCCTTGCTTGTTTATTCATAATACTTTCTTTCAAAGTTTCGATATAATTATTAATATACTATGGAGTATGGATGGCATTTCTGACTTCATAATAATGTAGTATTCATCTACAAGTGTAGCACAAATATGCATGTTTTCATATATTATGCAACTAATTTGTCTTTCTACATGGCTTTTTTTAAATATAAACGCAATATATATATATATAGAAAACGCTTTTGAGACGCTCCCGCTCTCTAGATTTTTGGAAAATGACACTCCCGCTTTGCTCCACGCTCTGGCAACGTTGGTTTCTAAATAGTCTATATATTTTTATCATGTGTTTTTTTGCTATGGGGCACTAGGAGGAAGAAAAATGAAAGTATTTTGTAAATATTTCTGAACTCTAAATCATTGTTGAATATATCGTCGTTATATCAGATATGTCCGATATGTCGCCGACATTTTCCCTTGGCTGAAACTTTCCCCCGAAAATTTCACGACATTTCTGAAACTTTGAAAGTGTCGTGACACTTTCATTAACTCGCGACATTTTCCCAATGTGTCGCAAGTCAATAGAATATGTCGGCCTGCTAAGGTTTTTTGCGGGTAAAGTGCGCACGAGTGGGGTTTTAGAGGCCACGGGTGCCTTTTTTTGCTCATTATTTCATTTGTGAAGTGTGAGAGAGCTAGAGAGGTGTGAGGAAAACCATTGTGCATCTATCCAAGGAGGAGAAAGACAAGGATCTTGCTTCCATTAGCGGCAGCGGAGAGATCAAGATTTCCAGCTATGATCAAAAACGTTTTTCTTTTATTTGTTTGAAGTTTGAACTTGAAGATTTGAACTTTGTTTTTTTTATTTTTAGAGTTAGGCTAGGGTTTGCAATGTGCCTCTTCTTGTTGTTTTTGAATGGAAGATTCAATCATTCTAATTCATCTATCTCCTATTATTTAACCTTTGCATTATCGTGTGTTTATTTTGGTTTTTTTTTGTGCCATAGGTTTAATATTTTCATCTAAAGAAAATGCCAAAGGCATTGGATCCAATGTGGGTGTATGGTAAACCAGTGCAACTTCCCAATAGACAAGTATTGACATGCAATCTTTGCGGCAAAAGGATTTTTGTAGGAATTAGCCGCTTGAAATACCACCTTGCCAAAATCCTTGGGTTTGATGTGGATCCTTGTCCAAACAGTACCGCGGAAATTATGTGTATTGCAAACCAATCACTCATTGATATGGCTAATAAGAGGGATGTGACCGAGGCTCGCAAAAAAGAACTTGCACGTTCCACTGCAAATAGATACACTGGAACAAGTGCCTTTGAGGGCGGACCAATACCACAATCCCACTCCTCAGCCACAGGGCCCTCAACATCTGCACCCAATCCTTCATACACAGCCCCCTCATCAGCCTGTACTTTTGTGATGAGGTCAACTGAGGGCAACCTTCTATTGATGGTGATTAAAAGAGGCCGGAGGCCGACAAGCTTGTGGCAAATGTTTTCTTTAGGTGATATACCTTTTAACATTGCCAGGAAATAACCCTTTCTATCCCATGTTTGAAGTTCTTGCAATTGTTGGCACGGGGTATAGGGGCCCTTCTGCTCGAGGATTTGAGAGGCGTCTCCTTCAAGGGGAAAGACCCGGTACCTGAGAAAAGGTGCTTCGGCTGAGGGAAACATGGAAGACCATCGGATGCATTGTGATGTCGGATGGGTGGATTGATGGGAAGGGCAAATCAATTCTAAACTTCTTGGTTAATTGTCCCAAAGGGGACAATGTTTATCAAAAGTGTTGATGCAAGTGCATATGCAAAAGATGCACAATTATTATGAGTTGTTGGATGGCTTTTATCTGAGAGACAGGCCCACAGTATGTTGTCCAAATCATCACAAACAATGCTGCTAATTATGTTGTTCTTTGGGAGGATGCTTATCTGAGAGGTATCATCATATCTTGGAGTCCTTGTGTAGCCCATTGCATTGATTTGATGCTTGAGGACATGGGAAAACTTCCTTGGATTAAGGAAATCATTGATTCAGCTCGGGGTGTGACAAAATATATATATAATCACACATATGTTTTTTCACTCACGAGACAATTCACAAGGAACAGAGAGATGGTGCGTCCCACAATCCTGCGTTTTGCCACCAGCTTCTTTTCTCTTCAGTCGCTCCTCAAAAAGTATGTTGGACTTACAAAGAATGTTTATTTCTAATGAGTGGGCTGCTTGTGTCTATAGCACCAAACAAAATGGGCAAGCCATAGTCCAACTTGTGGGACATAGCCTGATATTCTGGAGTGGAGTAGGTGAGTTATGTACCATTAGTGAACCTTTGGTAAAGGTTCTTCTATTGGTTGATGGTGAGAAGCCCGCAATGGGCTGTATGAGGCCATGGATAGGGGCCAAAGAAGTTATCTGCTGGTACTATGAGAACAAGGGGAGGAAGGACTCACCAAAGAGAGCTCGGATATGGGGTGTGATTGATGAGCTATGGAATAACACTCTCCATCGTCCATTCATGCAGCAGGGCTCTAACTCAACCCTGCATTCACTTATGCTTATGGATTTAGCACGATGGTGAGGTCATTGATGGTTTCCTCCGGTGTGTTCAGAGGATGGTGATGACTCCAAATGAACGCTTAGATATTTCTAAACATTATGAGATATATAGGATGGCATCGAGGATAGCTGAACGCTCAGAGATTTCTAGACAGAATGAGATATATAGGATGGCATCCAGGATGTTGGGCTATGATATGGCTGTCCAAGATAGGACCACAAGGATGCCAGGTAAGCTTCAATTTCAAATTTTGTTTATTCCTTTCTATAGATTATATATGACATTTATTGCTTGATGGAAATCTGAAATATAATTCGTTGTCTTCCTTTCATTTTATTCATTGTAGATGTCCGGTGGAAAGCTCCCAGAGCTGCAGAAACTTGTCGTTCGAGTGCTTAGTCAAACTTGCAATTCTTCAGCACAATTGGAGTGTCTTTGAAAAGATACACTCCAAGAAGCGCAATAGGTTAGAAATGTTAAAAAATGCAACAATCAAAATTTAAATTGTTTAAACTTTATATTTGTTTTAATTTAAATTTTTACAATTTAGTATTTACTATTTATTTACCATCACTAACTATAGCTCTCAATGTTCATACAGGTTAGGTACCCAGCGCCTTAATGACTTGGTATATGTCTACAACAATCTAAGGTTGTGGGTGAAGCAACTTGACAAAGAACCTGACATAGAAGCCATTCATTGGATAACATTGACACCACCAGTCAGTGAAGGGTGGAGATTCAGAAGCTTGAGATGGAGGAGGCCCCCGAGTGGTTGGAGGAGCATGCAGATGATTTGAGAGAGGAGGGGGCAACAGAGGAGGAGGGCGATGTTCTACTTCCATTGGATACAAAGGCTGAGGAAGAGATTGGACTTCCAGTGGATCCAATGCCACCACCACCTCCATGGAGAGCTATACCTGGAGTTGGACTTGGGTCCGTTGGGACTGGGAGGCAACACACGTTTCCTTCCACCTCGTCCCCATCACTTACCACCTCAGATGTAGCATCTGGAGCAGCTGGAACTTCCACTCCAAGCTCATCTAGAGTACCTCCACGACCACCTACTGCTTCCAGAGGAAAATTGGTACCCTTTACCCGTAAAAGGGCTAGAGTAGCAGCAGCACGACATAGAGGGAATCAATGATTTGAATTTTGGATTCCTGTGATCTATCATTTTCATTTTATCATGTACTATTTAGTATCTAGATGCCTCATGATGATTCATCTCATGAGATACATTTATTTTGATCATTTGATGTGATTGTGTATCTACTATCATCCTATCAGTAACATGTTTCAGAATTTTCAGTTTAGTAACAATATGTGACCACTTGACATCTTATGCATCTTATTTATTGGTTGTATTTTCATATTTATGTAGCAAAGTGTTTATTTGATGTTGTTGTTGTTTTACAAGTTTAAAAATTTGAAAAAAATGAGTGTTTTGTATTTTTTTGAGGTCTTGCGACATTTTCCAACATTTTCCGCCGATGTCGCCGAGAAGTTACATTCCGGACCCTCGCCGACACTTTCCCCGACACGACATATACAGCATTGCTCTAAATGTTGTATTCAACAAAGATATGTAGTAAATAGTGAAAAAACCTTTTTTCTGTTAGCTTATATTTTAAGATTATAGGATGGAAGATGATTTTGTTGCAGGGACTAGGCTACTAGTTCCATGATGTATTCAAATTTCAGAGTGCAGAAAGCACCTGAAAAATGCAATTTCCATTCTTTATATGAATAGAAATAGTGATTTTTCCTTCGGAAAAAAATAAATAAATAAATAAATTGTTTGAACCTTTTAGGGAAGATTTATAATATGCTGTATTTTGATATAACCTTTCAACAGATAAAAAATTTAAATTAAAAGGTACTTTGTTTTACACAAACATATTATCCAAACCCAAAGATCAATGGTCTCCTAGCCAGAGTATAGCTCAGAAGCATAAACCTTGTACATAGGGTTTGCTAAGTCAGTACATAATCCAATTAGGGAAAAAAATACCAAGACAAATTATGTGACCCCAAAGATCAGTGGACTCCTAGCCAGAGCATAACTCAGAAAGATAAACCTTGTACATGGGTTTTGCTAAGTAAGTTTGTACATAAGCCGATTAGGGAAAAAATTCCAGGACAAATGTCCTTTGAAAATAATCCAAACTAATGGGAAATTACTGAACAAGAATGTCTAATCAAATGATATCTCTTAAAGAATCCAGTGGAACTTCTCCAGGTGGATTTGCATTATCATCCAGTGGAACTTGGTCTTCAAAATGAGGTTTGGGAAGAAAACCTTTTAAGCTAAGTCACCTGACACGGGGACACGGGACACGGAGGACACGGAAATACGAGTATCCGACACGGGCACGACGACCCCTGGAAATAGGACACGGAGGACACGTTATATATATATATATTAAAATATATTTTAATATATATATAATTTATATATCAAAATTTAAATTATGAATTACACATGCAAAAATGAAATGATTAAACTGTAAACAGTTACATGATGATGATACAAATTCAATCATACAACTAGTACTAACTTAGTAACTACTAAATTTTTAAGTTACTAACATAAATGTTGGCATTGCTTCGCTCAACATTGTTGTTTCAAATATCATCCCGAGTACATCCCACATCTTTGTCTTTCCTTCAACAACTCTTCTCTGTCCCAGTCCTAAATATAAGATAGAGGTTGGTGTGCATATACACCACTAAGTCATGACACGATGACAAAGAAGAGTTCAGCAGAAGAAGTTTATACTTGAGTGAAGGGTACATTTTTTATTGGGGTTATGACAGAAAAGTTCAACAATCAATTCCATAACAGCCGAGGTACATAAAGGGTATATGGTGCCCTTGATTAAATTAACAATTTCATACCCACTTTTTACGGAAAGTAGAATCAATGGAAACATTGCAATCACGCCAATCTTGAAATCCACGAAAACCATTAAGTCTGGCGAATTTTGAATGGGACCTAAAATTCTACTTTCTCCATATGAAGTCCAATGAGGTTAAAGGAACCACTCTCAAACATCTGAAACAATTAATGGTAATGTTAAGAATTTAAGTAAAAGGATGAAAATGAAGATAAAGGAGAATGTCACTTTTACTTTAAAATTTAATATTACCATTAACTGGCTAGGAATGTGAAATGGAGGGGGTGGGGAACCTCTTTAAATAGAATTAGTAGAGCAAAATAACCTTGGTTTGCACCAGAAACACCTCACAGTTGCAGCTTGCATGAGAAAACATGAGCGGGGTCCTTTTACAGGCGGGGACCGCGTGTCCTATTTTCAAGACCTGGCGTGTCCTGTGAACATGACCTACGTTCTAAATGAGTATCCGAACCGTGTCCTGCCGTTTGGTGTCTGACACGTAGGATTTGTGACACGAGGGGGGGTTTGGAAGTGTCAGGTGACTTAGCTTTTAAGGAACTCTTCAAAAAATCCCTCTGGCTCATCATAGTTTTAAGGCTTTGATACCTCTTCTTCATAGTACCTCTCCTCTTTGGCAGCATCTTAGCAATAATTCTACAATTAATTTTGATTTTAGTTCATTACAAACATCTAACTATATTGTGCTACTGTCTACTCTTTTTGCATACATGGATCCTATCCATGTCGATAGCCTCTTGCTATCACAAGTACTTTGAAAAAGGTGCTTCTATCACTTACAGAGAAGCCATAGTTAGCGAATCTGTTACTGTCATCTTACAAGAAATATAGGCATTTGGAAACAGTGTAGGGTGGAATTGTTATGGGTTGTAGATGAATTTCCTATGATTATTTTGCATTTAAATTTTATTCTTTTATACCTATAGTCTTGTCATCTATGCATTGGTCCTTAATGTATCAAGGTTTTTACCTTTTGTCAATAGTTATTAAATGACCTTACAATGCTCAAGGAGAGAGAAGATTTTAAAGTCATAAAAACTATTCCAAAATGCCAAACACATATCTAAGTGTTTTTTATCATGTCTATTTCACTCGCACACACAACACATCCCATGGAGGAGAAAGCACATGTTCATCCACAACCCGGTAGACCATTATGTTAATAGGAGAGCCACTACCTCTCTGGACACCGCTATTGGTATAAAGATCATGATATGTTGGGACTTAGGGTCTTTTGTCACAAATACAGTCAGGGGGTTGAAGATGAGTCATCCAAAGAAAAAAATTCAAAATACGGTAAATCGAGTTAAGAATCTTTAATGTGAGCACTACCCTTGTTCATGAAGGTCTGGCTTGTATGTTACAGCCCAACTAATCATAACAAGCCATAAGGCCAAATTCAGAGGCACCTGCCTAGAAAATAGAGACAAATATCTCGGAAAAGGTAAAAGTACTATATCACAGTAATGATGAATGATTGATACAAGGAACAGGGTTGCAAATATATATTTTAGTGCGACCTTTAGCGAACCAGTGGTCATGGCCCTCGTTTTATATTAATATATGTTTTAGCGTGCCTTTTAGCGAACCAGTGGTCATAGCCCTAGTTTTATATTAATATATGTTTTAGCGTGCCTTTTAGCGAACCAGTGGTCATAGCCCTAGTTTTATATTAATATAGTGGTCATAGCCCTAGTTTTATATAGTTCAATTAAAATCTGGGTACAATTAATATTACTATCTGATTATCATTGAAGTAGCCGAAAGAGTTGGCTCAATCGGTTCAGACCATCACACTTAAGGCATGTTGTCAGTGGAGAGGCCATAGGTCATAGGTTCAAATGCAGTTGAATCCCTCAGGGGTTACCGGCCCTCTAGTGGTTGTGGGTTTGACATTATCCTCCATCGAGGATATTAAGGGAAGATGGAAATCCACAAAATTTTCTCGAGGAAAGAAAAAAAAAGTATCATTATTAGTTAAATCGAGTGTCTGGATGATGGGGTCATATTGTGATACGATGTGTATTCTTATATTAGGCTTGTATAGCTAAGCATCTCTTAAGTAAGTCTCTCTTTTTGTTTTTTCCTTGGCTTGATTTTGTCTTATCATGCTTCCATTTACATTTGTCTCACCATCACCATTTAATCCTTACTATGAATTATCTTCAAAGTTGTTTTCTGACAAAACCAAGACTTTCTCTATTACACTTTCACTATTATTTCCTCATTTTGAAAGGAAAATTAAAAAGATACCATCTCTAGGTATCCAAAGATGAGTAGAATAATATACCTACATTTTTCAACCTATTCCCTTCACTAGAAATATTTCATTATCAGGAATAATTTGATTACAGAACTCACCTACACCCTGTCAAACCTTTCCCTCTACTTCTATCATGGTGTCCCTTCTCCATGAAATACCACCCTCTGCTTACTAATCCATTCCATCTTAGGTGAAGAGATGACAAACAGTTTTGAGGGATTGTAAGTTGCAGTAGTAGCATGCAATCTTAGGTGTTTTTAGTTATCAATCATCACATCCATTCCATCTTAACATTTGCACTAGAGTTCAGGCTTGAAGCCAAACTTCTCCCTTCTACCCTAAATCTCACAGAATCCCTTTCTCTAAAATCTCCATGAAAATGTACACCCCAGGCCGTCCTCCATACAAATAACTTGCAAGACAAGACAACAATGAACAACTTTTAGAGGATTGAGGAAGAAGAAATATCATTTTGATTTCCTCTCATTTCAAAGCTCTCCACTCCAAGGAGAATTTTAATGATCCATACTTGTCAGTGTAGAAACTTTGGACCTTGAAAAAGTGTAGAAACTGTTGATATTATGGTGGATTCTTGGGGCGTATTTACCTCCACGTGTAAACTTGATGAGAATACAATATTCCGGAAGCAAGGAAAAGAGCCTAACTAGTTGGCTAATAACCTAACACAAATTAAATCTCAAGAGAATGACTTGTATTGGGTTATTAGCCTCTAAGAAAGAAAGAAGTCGGCTAAAGGAAATGTATATACTAAAGATTAGTACCTAGAATGAGAATTAAATGGCAGTCTGCCAAAAAATACTATAAATATAGGAGGCCAATCTTCATTATAGCAGGCATTCTCAGAATTGTAGAGTAGCAACTTGTGCGCACTGTAGTTCCTAGTTTGTTTGCATGTTTGGAGGAGAGTTGTCGTTCGCAGTTGTTCTGGCTAGCAAATTTCAGTTTTGGACTCTCTTGGTTATGGTTTGGACTCTCTGATGCGACTCTTGTTACTCTCTTGTTTGAGTGCGCTATCCTTGGAGAGAGAGGTCCGCTATCTTGTTTAGCTATCTAGCATAGGGTTTTCTCTGAATGATTCTCACATCCAAGGTTAAGGTGCTCGGATGTTGGCTTCGGCCTATGGTTGGTGACAATAGTGATATTGTCTATGGTTAAGCGAGCACATCCATCATATTCTAACAAGTTATGGGCCCCAAACCTCCTTCATTCAGTCCTAACCCTTTGGAGAACATAGCCATAAGGATACTAAGCTAGTTGAAGAATTGTAGCTAGGGTTTCTAGCAAAATGAACCAAACATACGAAGTAGGGTTACTAGTAGTAGAGTCTGATTCTGCAGAAACCCTAATCCTCTCATTAAAAGGCACCTTAAGTTAAGGGATTGACCTAATTTCGAGGATATGCAATTAAGCCTAATACAAGCATCTCATTACTCTCAGCAAGTTAAGACGTGAAGTTTGAGTTTTGGCCAAATCTAGAGTTGACCAAGTCAAAACAACCATGACCTACTATGAATTCAGAAAACAAGTTAGATGGAGTGTCTAACTTCAGGGCATGAAGACAAGGATTGATCTCATCCTTTACAAGAATAAGAAGTGTTGTACATTATGAAAGGAAAGATCGTGGAACCAAAGAGTTTGAAGAAGGAAGAGAGGAACCTGAGCGTTGTAGTTTTGACAATGACATCAATGCCATGAGTATCTTAGTGGATTCTATAAAGACCACTTGATACCTACATCTCCAATCTTAGCATCCAAGAAGATGTCTGATGCCCTAACAAACCTCTTCTCAGTCAAAAGCATTGGACAAGTAATGAGTCTGAAGAATGAGCTTATTGACATGAAGATGAATGATAATGACATAACATCATACTTTTTTAGAATCTCTGATTAAAGAGATCAACTACAAGCTATTAGAAGAGATCATTTCAAAGAAGAAATTGGTAAACATAGTACTCAATGAATGGCTTCCCAAGACATGGGATGCATTTGCATAGAATGAACACAAGGAAGGAGTATCCTACATTTGAAAGAACTTTGGACTTCTTGTGCAAAAGAAGAATCAAGGTCGATTGCAAAGAGAAACCCCCAAAAGAAATATGATGATCAAGCCTTCACAACAAGGTTCAAAGATTTCGGTAATAAAAAGAAGTTTGGCTCGGGGAAGAAACCAATCCAAGAGAAAGATATGTCAAAAATACAATGCTTTAATTGTGAAAGTATGGTCACTATAAGAATCATTATCTCGAGTTAAAAGAAAGGAAGGAAACACACAAAGAAGCATCGGATCTTAGAAGAAAGGGACCCTCAAAGAAAGCCAAGCAGTGTAAAACAAACTTCTTCTTCTAGAACAAGGTAACAATACTCTTCATAGTTATTGTATATACCATGTTTTCTGTATATATCTTGCATATCTATTTCCTAGAAGATAATATGTTCAAGAGAAACTATACCTATGGAAGAACAAGATAAGGATTATATCACTATGACTACAAGTCCGGACAATACATGAAAGGATGAAGTACATCAACAAACCACAGTAACAATTAGGTGTGGAAGTTATTACATAAGTAGCATTGCAAGATAAGCGAAATCAAAATCAATCTTGAAGAAACCTAGAAGAAGTAAAGGCGGAAAGAAATCCCGGTAATCAAGGAAATTGGAGAAAGACTTATGACACTTTGGGAAGGCAATAAGGATGCAAGCGAAAGCGTGGACCTTTGTTAAGATGGATGGAGCTGATTATATATTTCCAAAGAAGAGCATGCATTCATACATGAAGTAAGGATTAGGAGGGCTAATCCTATGATCCATTGAAGATGATGGAGTATATATCCATGGTAGCACACATGAAGCGATTACGTGTTCGGTTTGACTTTAGAAGAAGCCTTCTTTGAAAGCCTTAAAAGTATCTAGTTACATCCATCCACATCCATGATCTATGATGAAAGGAAGAAATTGGAATCTTCGGGACATGGAATCTATAGAAAACTCCAAAGCGGACCTAAGGCTAAAGAGAAACATGAGAGAACATGAAGATTCCAAGAGAGAAAGAAAAGTCGGAACAACCGGAGTCATTGTATCAAGGATCACAAGAATACCAACCTGATAAGAACTCACTAAAAAACAATCAAATAGAGGAACTGAAAGGCGAGGATGAAGGCGGTGTATGGAAGACTAAGTAAATGTAGCATTCTGAGATCGAACTAGAGGTTAAGCCCGGATGGAGAGGGAGAAGACTATGATGATTGCTTGTTCGGTAAACCGGACATACGCATGAGCCATTATATGGTAAAGCCGCAATATCCATGGGTTGCGGTTGGCATCCAGGATATGAATGCAAAGACTGTTCTCGAATAATTGAACAAAGTATGTAAGAGGCAACCTCAAGGCCTTTGGTATACCGAGGAAAGAGACCTTTGTATCACGGATGAAAGAGATTTTTGTATGGACTCAAACAACGGTGCAAAGCTTCTCATGCAATAAAGCGTGAGTGAAAACCTTCTATGATAAATCCCGAATGGTTACTCAGAAGTCGGGGATGATGGATTGCTAATCCATGACAAACTCTCATGATGGCACATGAAGTACCACTTGGATGATATGTTCCGGTTTGACCCTTGCCATGATGTTATGAGCTATCAGGAAACAAGATGATCAACAATGATATACTTTATTGATCATGGCTATATGAAGCCAGGAAAACGGTGTTCGGAAAAGGCCAGAAGTACATTTGAGATCAAGCATTACATTCTCATGATGAAGTTCGGAAAAGAGAAAGTGGTTCTCAATATATATCTCCACGGATGAAGCGGATAAGCGGACATTTTGGTAAAGCCTATGTCCAGATAAAAGAGTTGTGTACTCAAAATTTGGAGCTCGTGAGAATGACATATTGAAAGGAAGAGATGACTTCGGGTTGGGAGGAGCATTGATGTGTTATTGACTTATGGACAATCATTTTCAGTTAGAAAAATGGTCCAAGATGATCCTTTCAATTAGGAAAGTGATTTGAGATTCTACGACGGTGACCATTTTCCACGTTGAGAAAATGGTCGAATCGAAACAGTCATTTTAAATGTGAAAGTGGTTCGGTGGATTGTTGATGTACTATAGAGAGTGATTCCCCTTGTGGTCAACATGGAGAATGGTCTAGGGCGTCTCTCTTCTTGGCCAGTCCTCATTAGTGGTGAAAGGCTGAATTAGCCCACCATGAGACAGTCATTCTTCGAAGCTCTCAATTACGGCAGTTTGAAGAATAGTGTTTTGGAGAGTTGAGTCTGAGACAGTCATTTCCCTTAGAAATGGTCCGGGCGATCATTCTAAAGGCCGATTCATTCTCGGGTGCACTTTGTTTTATGCGGAGAATGGCGGATAAGTCGATAGTCCAAGTTTGCTTAATCGAGGGCCAATTCCCTAGGGCAGATTCATTCTCTCGAGGTTGCACTGTAATTAGTCTTAGGAGAATGGCGGATAGGTAGATAGTCGAGGCTTAAATCCGGAGACGATTATTTTCCTTGAAGAATAGTCGAACTGACTCATCGTGATGTTTACCTTCTAAGAAGTGGATGCTCTTCGGATCTCTGAGATGTGAGTGGAAGAATGGCCCGGATAATTCAATTTATATCATAACAATGTTTTATATGCGGGTTGATATTAGATGATATGATTGTTATAGGCGTATGTCTCTCGACAGTAGATGTATACTACTTTTGTGGATGGATGTCATTCAACGGTGTGATATATCAGCGACCAGAAATATCGTATTAGCACTTGGTGTGGCGGTGCTAACTGGATTGTAGTTGTGTTACTACTATGGATGAACCGCAGTTGTGTTCTATTAGGCGACATTGTTTGATTGCCTTGAAAACTATCGATGGTGTTGGAAATGATTATCTGACTAGATGGATGATCAATGGAGCCGAGAATTCGGGACAAAAAATGTTCTAGGACATATGTCAGGATTAAATGGTTCTTGTGTCACTCTATGGGTGAGTGACTTATCGACATCATGGTCGATTACTCATATGGAGTATGGTTGAGAGATCTGAGTTGATGACAACGATGAGTGAATGGTGCTCATGATCTAATCATGAGATAGTCTATCTGACTATGTTGATACTCTTGCGGGTGAATGGTATGTTTTGTGCTCAAGACCATTACCTTCAATACCTCCCAAGCTTTGGGAGATGTTGATATTATGGTAGATGGGGAGGTATTTACCTCCACATGCAAACCTAACAAGAATAGGAGCTTCTAGGAAGCAAGAAAAAACCCTAACTAGTTGGCTAATAACCTAACACAAGTAAATCAAGAGAATGGCTTGTGATAGGTTATTAGCCTCAAGAGAAGAAGTTGGCTAAAGGAAATATTATATACTAAAGAATTGGTAACCAGAATGAAGATTGGCCCGGTGATGCGCGATACTATAAATCTGGGAGGCGGTCTTCATTACGGCGGTAATCTCAGGCTACTTGAAGGCGACACTTGTGCACACTACAATTGGCAGTCTAACACAAGTTTGGGAGAGAGTTGTCGTTAAATTTGCTTGATTTAGGTTTGGACTCTCTCTTGGTTATGGTTTGGACTCTGATGCGACTCTTGTTACTCTTGTTTGGTGTGCTATCCTTGGAGAGAGGTGCACTATCTTGTTTTGGCTATCTAGCCTAAGGTTTGCTTAGGAATGATTATCTGTCAAGGTTAAGGTGCTTTCCGGGTGGCTTGACCTATGGTTGGGTGACAATAGTGATATTGTCTATGGATTAAGCGAACGCGTCCATCATATTCTAACAGAAATCTGGGTGAATCCTACTAACTCTTCAAAATCTTTTGGAGCTATAGATGTTTGTAATGTGCATAAACATATTAAAGTTAAAAGGATTTTATATAGTCCAGAAAATTTTGGTTATTTTAGGAAAATAAAATTTTTTAGAAAATTTTGGTTATTTTTAGAGGAAAATAAATTTATCTTATAAAAATTTGGGCAAATCATTTTGGAAAAAATAGAAATTTATGAATCTTTTTGGAAAAAATTATTTAAATTATCCAAATGATGAAATTTAACCCCTAAAAATTGTCCTTCACTAAACTATTGAATAACATGAATTAAGTTGTATGCAAACACTTTAGTTCTATATTTCAAGAGGATACCAATAGATACATCATGCTATTGATTTTAGAATTAGCTTATGTTACTTAACAAATGTAATATAAAGGAATGAATAGGCATGCATACTACAAGAGTGTGTACAATGGGTGTATATATTATTATGTTTTATATGCCAAGATTGAGAGATAGGGGTGTTAAAATTAGTGTAGCTGCAAGAACCACCATTCTTCGGGAGGATGGCAAAGCCCCTAGCTGGGATCTAGGGCCCCAGTGCACTCATGCGGTTCTTGGTGGGGGATAGCAGGTTAGATGGCATAAATTTGAATGTGTTATAGGGATGTGTTCGGGGAATCATATCTAGCACAGGATTGATCCTTGGTGTGTACCTTGGTGGATAAGCCCTAGATGTGTTCTAGGGCCTGGTGTGTTATGGGGTATCACAGTGCAGGACCAGGGAGATTCTTGGTTTGGAATCAAGACGATATGATGTGTGACATTCTTCTCTCCGAGGATGATCTATATGACCTATGGAGCAGTCAGAAGGATGACATGATCACATCATAGCCTTCCATGTATACAATGATGATAAAAGCTCCTAAAATAATTCATGGACTCGTGTGGACCATATGCCATTAAAAGAAATGTCAAGACCATGTGTATTTACCCTAGATTTATTGTTTGAAGCTTCCTTACCCTACAAGTAACCCCACCGCCATGTGTTTGAGTCAACTTCCTCCTTGAATCTTGCTAACGTCTTGGCTTGATTTAATGATGAAGTTTCCTTACCTCTCAATTAAGTCATCCGCCATGATAATAGGTTAACGTCTTTCTTTGCTGCCCTTAACGACTTGTTTTAAAGTTTTGTTGACTTGTTTTGTGTGGACCCAAGGTAAGTTTGTTATTTTGTTTTGTGTGGACCCAAGGTAAGTTTGTTATTTTGTTTTGTTAAGTGGACCCAAGAGTTAGTTAGAAGGAGGCCTTCCTAAGTAACCTTTTGGAAATCTATTTATTGACCACTCCTCCATTTGTCATGATCTCTGGTGATTCTATCCTCTCTGATTTTGATGCTCTGTTTTGGGTCTGATCTGCACACTTGTTGGAGGCTTGACGTTTTTGGTTTTTGAGGGTCACTTCAGCCTGTTTCTTCTCCTGCTCAAGTCCGCCTTTCCTCAGTGATCTCAGTGCCGCCCTTGCATTGACATTTTGTGGAGTTTTTTATTCTTGTTCTGGGTATTGTTTGCTGGCCGATTTCAGATCTGAGCATTAAATTTATGACAGGCCGATTTCTGTTCAGGGCATTTCAGCTGGGTCTTTTTGCTAAGGAACTGGAATTTTTTTAAGGCATAAACCTTAGGGATGCTGGGCATCATAAGAGGTTTTGTTGCTGGTTTTGATTTGTTCTTGGGCCTGCTGTAGCTGTCCATTTCTACAGTATTTTTCAGTCATCCCTGCAACCCTATTTGGCATGACCACAGTCCCATGAAGAGATCCGCCCTGAGGGTTTGATCAATGAACTAGGAGTGCACTCCGAGCATACACAGCAGGAAGGCAAACTCGTTTATCAGGTTCTATATTTTCTTGTTTTATTTTCTGTAGTTAATTTCTACAGCAGTGTTTATACTTCAGTTATATCTGGGTTATGTATGATTTCAGTTTTACTAAATGTTTAAGATTTGTTTAGTGATTAATAAAATATGAAAACATATTTTTTTTATTGTTAAGTTAACCTGCTGTTTAAGCCCTTAAATTCTAACAAGGGGTGGGTGAAATCTTTATAACCTGACAAGCCTTATAAGCTTAACAACCTTTAAAATGCCCAAATCAATAAACAAACCCCAATCTAATCAACCTTAATGTCACCTCATTACATTGTGTTGGCCACATAATTCAATTAATTGATCCTTACACCATTGATTTTCTTTCAGCATGCTCAACATCGAGCTGCCATTGCTGGAGTGATTGGCTATCAGTCTCCTTAATGAGGCAAAATGATACATCATACAGTTGATGCGCCTTTTTCTCCCTCAACTTGTATCATCTTTCCTTTTATGTAAATACTAAAATTGCAGTGCTCCTTCTCGGTTGCTCACTTATCAGCCTTCATGTGCTCCCTACTATCCTCCCCCCTCCAGCTGTGTCGACTCTCAGGTTATTCCCTTCTACCCAGTTGGGTGTTTACCGGACCTTCACATACCCCTGCTATCTTTTCTATCCTCTGGTTGACTCTCGGTCTTAATAAGTGTTGCAGTTCCAAGTGTTTGTGCAGCAGCAAGTTTTAATGGTGGAGGCAGGCAATCTAAGATGGCTCTGAAGGGAGTTAGAGGGTATCATAGTTGACATTCTGGCCACCCAACTGAGGAAGCATTTGTAGCAATAACACTTTCTCACATGCTTGAACAGCGAATTTCTAAATGCATTGGTACCAGTTGTTTTCTTGGGCATTCGTGTCATATTTACAGGTACCTACAGACCCCATTTTGGGGATGGTGCGACAAGGATTGGTTCACAGAATTACAGCAGAGAATTCAGCTCCTAATTGAGGATGCCTCAGATGATATAGAGCATATTTAAATTTTATACACATCCCTTCATTGGAGGCTCCACCAACTGCAAACATTTCACCTTTTGAAGCCTCAAATCACTGCCAAACATTGAGATGCCAGTGCCCATGTAGCATCCAGACTGTCTTAACATGTCTAAACTGCTACACTAATGGGTTCCCACATTTTCATTTTTTATAGTTAGCATCAACAAAATGGTCTAGTATTGTCCTTTGTTGCATTTGATTAATAAGGATAAAGGATAAAAGGACAAAGTATCCTATTAAGGTCCACACTTAGGCTAATTTGTCTTGTTGGACATATGTTAACTCCCTTTGATGACAGAGCGTAACCAACTCTAGGAGGTCAAACACCTTCTCTCAGATACACACACAAGGGGCTCTACACCTACCAGGGTTTGAACCTGAACTGTTTGCATCGCAGCACACCGGCCCAACCACTAAGCCACAGCCACATTGCATATGTTTACACATATGCATGTGTGTATATTAATTTTATATCTATGCACATATGTTCACATACATGGCATTGCTAGTACATGGGTGTATGATGTGCTTTTATCTAAATGATATGCAAGTATGTGTCCATGTTAATTTGTGTGATAGAATTAGAATAGCAATCCACACACATACCTGTATTTGTGAGAGAGAGGGAGGCGAGTGGAGTTGATTTCTTTTGTGTGTACATGTGTGACTATGTACATGCATACATATGTGTGCATATTTGTATGTAAGCATGAGAGAATTTGATTGTGAGTGTGGCTAACGCTTTACAACCTAAGGAGGCTATAGTAGATGTGTTCTTAGTTTTGGATCCTAGATTATGACAGGAAAACTTGCTTTTGTCCAATATTGCCCTTGGATTCTTACGAGGTGAGATGTCATAACTAGAAAGCCCTCTCTTTGACAGAAGATGTTGCTCCTTTATCTAGCGCATATTGATATTTCAATTCATGCATTTATTGTGTAGAGTTATATAATTTTCTAAGACTATTTTTCAATGCATGTGTACTGATATGGATTCAAACAAGCGACTTCCTTCATTGATTGAACCCATTAATCTAAGATTAAGAATATTGCAAAAACCAGAGCACTTATAAAATTCTACTTGCTAGCTTCAAATGACAGGGGATACTGCAAAAATCAGAGCACTTAAAGATTTCGCTTGCTAGCTTCAAGTGACGGGGGATAGTGCACTTTACTAAAATTCCTCTGAACTCATAACCGATCAGAAAACCAAGGGGGTCTCACTCAAGTTCTACACCTTCTAAACCTAAATCTGAACAGTCCACCAGATCCTCCTGATACTCGAACTCATAATGGAAGCACAGTGGATGAAAGAAGTAGAAAAGACAGAAATTGCTATGCCCCAAATGGCAAAACTTAGCTCAGGGAAGACAACACGCAAAGGAAATCAAGTAAGGAAACACGAGATTAATAATAAAGCAATACAACCTATCAGCAATAAACCTTCAATTTTCTAAGACTATTTTTCAATGCATGTGTACTGATATGGATTCAAACAAGCGACTTCCTTCATTGATTGAACCCATTAATCTAAGATTAAGAATATTGCAAAAACCAGAGCACTTATAAAATTCTACTTGCTAGCTTCAAATGACAGGGGATACTGCAAAAATCAGAGCACTTAAAGATTTCGCTTGCTAGCTTCAAGTGACGGGGGATAGTGCACTTTACTAAAATTCCTCTGAACTCATAACCGATCAGAAAACCAAGGGGGTCTCACTCAAGTTCTACACCTTCTAAACCTAAATCTGAACAGTCCACCAAATCCTCCTCATACTCGAACTCATAATGGAAGCACAGTGGATGAAAGAAGTAGAAAAGACAGAAATTGCTATGCCCCAAATGGCAAAACTTAGCTCAGGGAAGACAACACGCAAAGGAAATCAAGTAAGGAAACACGAGATTAATAATAAAGCAATACAACCTATCAGCAATAAACCTTCCTATAAAGAAGTGACATGAAGCAAGTCAAGCAGTTGGTCAAGCTTGGCAAACAAGGATCAATTTCAAACTATTAATCCAGAACACTTCATAATGCTACTTATTAGACAAAAATTTACTATGCCCAGATGGCAAAACTCAGCTCAGGGAAGACCACACGCAAAAGAAATCTTGGGAGCTGAGCAGATTCAATTTCGATAGCCAGAATTTAGTGATTATGTTCATGATAAACTCACCACCAAACTGTCCCATTAATGTGGTCAACAACTCTTGCAATCAAGTTGTAATGGTACAGGTAACAATGTGTGTCTACTATTCCTTATGCTGACCCTATCCAAAACATACAAATCACGTATGGATAGACGCCTAAGAAATTTCATTTGGACCAAAGCAAAGAAATATAGAGGCGTGCCATTAGAGCTAAATGGTTAATTAGAGCAATCAAATCTTTTTGGTATTAGAACAATCTAGTAAGGAACAAGATTTTACATGATCTGATTAAAGGGCCAGAAGAACAGTACAAATTGCCTTCTCGGGAATCCTGCTAGGCCATCCTGGATCAATCTTACAATTTCCTTTGCGCTCAACTAAAAATCAAAATATGGTGAAATCATTGCTGGTGCTCAATCCCTACTCTCTATTTCTGATGGAATCCTGGTATCACTATCAATTAGAAATGTTTTGAGGGATCTGGATAATTGATAGATCCAAACCATGCAGTTAGCTAAAAAAGGCCATGGGCATTCTTCAACAACAACAACAAGGTATAATGGGATACTAATACAGTCCTGGAGTCCAAATTCAGACTAAAAGAAAAGATCTGAAAATATCGAATAAGTCACCATTAGTTGCAATCCTTTGTGGATGGATTGGGCATGGAAAAATGATAAATCCATCATCTCTGGTAAAGTGAAGAATCTCTGGCTACCTTATAGCAAGTCTATGGCTTAGCTACAGGACTCACTAGAACTTAGCATTGTAGCTTCTAGGAAAGATTATGTATGCAGATTTGGAAATTCAAAATTCTCTGCTAACAGAGAACTTCCTTCGTCAAAGCCTTCATATTTGGTTGCCAGTTGAAAATAGGCTTAGGAAAGCAATAGTAGATGGCACGTACCTTTTTATTGCAAACATAAATAAAACTGTTGCATATGCCTTGCAGTAACACAAATATGCAAAATAAAATTCAGAGACACTAACCACCAACCAAGA
The DNA here is from genome assembly GCA_010110895.2 of Picea sitchensis. NCBI lineage: Eukaryota > Viridiplantae > Streptophyta > Pinopsida > Pinales > Pinaceae > Picea > Picea sitchensis. Next base: position 21,398 of record SNQJ01S0149053.1, read on the forward strand.
AAGAATTTCTCACAGAATAAGTAATTGTAGGGACACATTTGAAAATCTCCTCGTGTTTAAACATTGTTTCATATTGTTGGATGCAACGTTTTGGATTTGACATGGAAAAAAAGATGCAATAAGCTTTGGCAAATGAACCTGTGAAAAATATTCCAAAACATATCATATACAAATGTGTTATCGGCATGTCTAGTTTACAATTTAACTTCATTATAATACACAATTATCTAAGACATGACCATCATAATTTCCAGTCCATAATTGAGCTACTCCAACTAGACTTTCATAGACACCAGATCCCTGGTGATAAAAAACAGAACCAACAATGGTAGAAGAGGTAGATGTCTCCAACTGACAAGGAGTTAGAAACAAGGGGTGTGGTGGCAACATGGGGAAAGACTTTGTACCTCTGGCATGAGACTAACCACAAATTTGCTGATTTTGGCTGGCTAGAAGCCAGTTTCTGCATATTCATATAAGATATAACAAATGATGCTATTGTTAGGAAATTTTACTTCCACACTAAACCTAACAGAAGAGAGAAAGAAAGATTTAAGCTAGAAAACAAATGACAAAGCAAACACACAATATATAGAGATTCTACCCTAAAAACCCAAACGGAAAAAACAACATTCCTTGAGCGTCTTGCTCTCTTGTTGTTTTATTCATTCAGAATAAAAGGTTACATGCCTAACCTTGGTCCACACCTAAGACACAATTTACATCGTACCTTCTTGTTTTTCACAAGAACAACCCTCTAGCCAATTCGGCTTACATCTACATGACCAGTAACCTACTGCTAAAGATTAGCATCAAGATCATTAACGATTACAACATGCCTTATTTATAGGCTTTATAGTAGGCAAAACCCTAAAGAAAGGCACCCAAAAATGTAGATTTTTGAGGAACTATGAGGGCTGCCCAACAGGTCTGTATTTGACCTCTTGTCGGGCTCTGAGTTTCATCAATCAAATCTGTCATTTGCTGCGTTTTAGGACAGCAAACAGGTCTGCTCAAATCTGCCAAGAATTCTTCCCTCAAATAATGGATATATGCTCTTTTAAGGTGCCCTTGCAAGTAGTTTTAGTAACCCAATGTTAGTACATGCAAACCTCAAAACATATAGCACTTCTCTAGGATCTTAACAAACTCCTAACACTGATCTAAACAACTAAGCATGCATGAAATTTGGACACAAGTATTTTTGGTCAACATGACCTTGGATAAACCCCCCCCCCGGAGAAAACCAGTTTGGAGATAGATGTATATAGAAGATCTCAAAGCAAAAGTTACAACAAGGAAAACATATACAAGTGAACCTAGTACAATAGCAACCACACTTGGATGCTTTGGAGTCCCTTGAAGATGTGTCTGCTAGCCCTTTGAAGTAAGGCGCCCTTTGCCTTGGTGCGCCCTTCTTCTCTTGCTAAGCCTTTGGCCCTCTTTCCTTTGTGCTTGCCTTTTCCTTTGCCTTTGTTTGAACCTTGCCCTTTGCCTTTGCCTTAGACCTTGGTCTTGCATCCTTTACACAAGAGTGCCTCCCTATTTGGCTTAGTGCGCACTATGCTCTAGTGCATCCCTCCTCTATGCTCTAGTGTGCCCCTCACTCACCCTTCCACCCTCCATGCAATAGACTGCACCTCTCCCCTAGCAAGTGAGACTCCTCCTCAAGGTGCGCCCTCTCCCAAGCTTGATGTGCCTCCACTCTCAAGATGCGCCCCTCCACAAGCTTGTATGCCCCTTTGCTCTAGAATGCACCTCTCCTCAAGCTAGCGCCCTGTTATTGCTCAGTTTGTAGTCTAGGTCAGGTAGCTTGAAAGGTAAAGGTCAAACTGGCGTAACAGGAGCTTCTCCACCCACAGTCACCTCGATGGGGGGCTCTTTCTATTTAGGGTGGCTAATCCCAAGGGAGACGTCCCTAGTAATCTGGGCTATTGAAAGGAAAAAAGGTCAAAGGATTAAGGCTCAAAAGGTTAAATGGGTTTTCCCTTCACAGATTACTGCCAAAAAGATAGTCAAGATGAAGATATTCCACAGAGTAGGCACCTGTTTGCGAGACAAGGCAACAATAACAC
>SNQJ01S0149055.1:0-23472 GCA_010110895.2 Picea sitchensis
TTAATGTTTGTACTTGGTGTTGTAACATTCATTGTAATTAATGTTTGTACTTGGTGTTGTAACATTTTAATGTGATTGGTTTTGCTCGCTGTAAATATTCTGTAGTTACTTTGTTTCATTGATGTTGGTTATGATATTCGAAGCTACTTGTTTCATTGATGTTGGTTATGCTAATATCCTGATGATTATCCCAGTTTAGTAGGCTTGTTCCTTGCTTGTGGCCATGGATAGAACCACCTTGTTCCTCGTAACCATCACGCAGCCTTGAGAGACCTTAAATTGTCAAAATCAATGGGAACCTAGGCTTGAGCGCTACTTATATGTCATGGAGGTCCTAACCTTGTAAGGTAGGACAGGTGGGTAGTCATTTTTATCTTTCATCTAATTAAATGTTGTATGTTGCCTCCCACTCCATGATGTGCTAGTATGCTAGATCGTTATCTTGTTTGTTGTATTGCATAGCAAGCAGGTTCAAGTATCGTGGTTGTGATGTTTGAAATGTATTGGTCGCTATCACCTTCCCTACACACAAAAATGTACTTATTATGAGGCCTCATGGTCATAACTTAGACGGTTCTGCTACATATGGTATCGAGCTTCTTCGACCCACGACTGGGATCACTATGACTTCCATTGATTAGATACTTGATTATAAAATGTCACTAGTTAAATTGATTTGTATTCATGCAGTAATCATGGTTAGAGGACACCGAAGAGGTAGACGAAGGGATGCTAGGGGAGGAGGAGCAACACCCCCAGTAGCATCCACACATGAGGGGTCTAAACCCCAGGGAGACAAACAAGTTGTCAAGAAGAAAAAAATAACTTTGGGCAATGTGGTTGGACTCATGACGTCCTTTGAGAGGATGTATGGGGCATTGATCATCCATTTGTATAGAGATGATACTATGGCATCGACACCTCCTGAGGGTCCATTATGCGACTCGATTATACTAGTGGTATCTAATGATGAACCTCGAGAATGTCAAGTTTCCAGTTCCTATGTTGTCCCTGGGACAATGACAAAGGGCTTAAGCATGGTTTGAGAATATGACGATGTGATTTGCACTCCAGGACTATACCTCCAACCGCTGGGTATGTGTTATATCTTTGCACAAGTAGTAGTTTCTACGTTGCCTAAGGGTTCGAGGGAAGTGCCCCCGAAATTTTATTTTCTTAACATGACCGTGATTTTCGTGACCACATTATATTTAGTGGTTTTTCGGCACATGGTTTCCTTTCCGATGGTTTTCTATTTTCAAATAAGGAATTAGGGTTTTTTACTAATCTCATCAAGTTAGGTTTTGATTCCACTAGATCTACTATGTATTTTGTATTGTAAACATTATAAACACAAATGAAATGAATATAGAATATGTTGGTTTTCTCATTTTAGGTTTCCGTGGGAAAATTCTCTTTGTAATGTTTGTATTTCCATTGCATCCTTTCTGTTCTTTCTGAATATCTGTTTGCCATAGATATTTTACAAGGTTAGAATTCACACCAACATGGAAGTCCGCATGGTGCTCTTTCAACTAAAGGGGAACTCTCTTCTATGGAATAATATGATCCTGCCACATTTGAACATGGCAGCCGAAGACGTGTCATGGGAATTATTCAAGGAATGGTTCCTCTCGAGGTATTTGTCTCAGGAATTCATTGAGTGTTAGCTAAATGATTTCACCTCTTGCAACAGGGTTACTACATAGTGCCCATGTACAGTAGGGCCCATTTTATGAGCCGCTTTGTGCTCCACACCCTAATACTAAGAAACTTATCAAAAGTTCCTTCTCATCCACGTCAACATTTGTGCAAAGTTGAGGATTTTGATGCCTCAAACCTGTCATGATATTGTCCAAAGGCCCTCATAGAAGAGGAGGATATTATCAATGGGGGTCAGAGAAGGAATCCAATGAGACTAGTGGGAAAAGCGTAGTCTGGTGCATAGCAACATCGCATTCACCAAATTTAGACATTCACTAGGATATTGTGGAACCCATAGAGGACCCACTTTCACTACACCATGGTGACCAACCGCCTAAAAAGGGGACTCCTTACGTAGGACCACAACACCAACAACAACGCCGACCACAACAACATTAGCTTAGGCCCCTGCTCAACGTAAATCGCACCTAGGTTCGGAGGCCTGGCTTATCATCAACTTCTACTTCAAAATACCAGGAGTACTAGACCAAAAAAAATTTTGGACATGTGGAGAGCCACATACCAAAGGTGTGACTACCTAGTTGAGAGGACTAGAGCATCTAGATCGCTTAGACCCACTACTATGGGAGATTTGGGGAAGGCCCACCGTATTCTTGTCATGGTGAATAATCGTTAGGCCGAACACCAATGTGTTTGAGACGCCACGCACTATCGCGGACTGTAATTCCAGTATTTGTTATATCCAAGTGCTACAGAGAGTTTTGTTTCTAGGCCAAAGAATTTTTCAAGGTAAAGGAATTGAACAGATGAGTTTACCCCTTGTAGAAATTCTGGTTTTTCAAACATAAGTTTGGATGGAAGGTTACGGGTTGTAGCTTTAACTTGGCAGAGTTTTTCATAAGGGCCAAACTTGTACATCAAGCAATCTTAGGGTATTATGATGTCATGATTGATATGGACTAGTTGGAATCATATGAGGTACCCAGTCCCAAGACAAAATGGTTGAGATTGGTCAATGATGAGGGTTAGCGACGAGTTATTGTAGGTAGCAACTAGGGAGTTTCCCTAAGGTCATCTCTTCCTTACAATTACAAAAAAAATATGTGCAAGGGATGCAAGTTATAATCAAACTTAGCTCTGAATGTCAAGGGCATGGAAGAAGGATTATAAAACCTTATTGTATTGACAGAGTTTGCAGATATATTTCCAGAAGATTTACCAGGCTTGCCGCCCAAAAGAGAGTTGGAATTTACAATCGACCTAAAACTAGGAACTTTACCGATAGCAGACTCCTTATTGGATGTTGACCCCTGTGTTAAAGGAGTCGAAAGTGCAAATCAAGGAGTTCTTAGATCTAGGGAAATATATACGCCCAAGTGTGTCACCTGGGTGCCCTGTGATTTTAATATGGAAGAAGTATGGGTCATGAAGTGTTTCATTTACTACCGTTAATTGAACAAGGAAATGATCAAGAATCAATATGTTGCCAAGGATTGATGATCTATTTGATCGCATGAAAGGCGTGACTCTGTTTTCAACATTGACTGAGATCGAGTATCACCTATTTACATCAAGGAGGACTCAAACCGGGGTTAATACCACATTTAAGACAAGATTTGGACATTTTCACTTACTATTTTACCGCTTGGACCACTTAACGCCCCGTGGGTATTTATGAGTTTGATGAAAAGTGTGTTCAGCGAATACTTGGACTAGTTCATCCAAGTATTCAATCGGTACCATATTCCATTTCACCGGATGATGGAGGAGCATGACGGGCACTTGAGCATGGTATTACATTGTCTACAAGAGAACAAATTGTTTGGGATGTTGTCGAAATACTCATTTTATGAACCAAAGATTCACTACTTAGGCATCTCATCTCTAATAAAGGTATTGATGCGGGATCCAACAAAGGTTGAGCCTATTAAGGAAATGTATATGCCTATTAAATTTCAAGTAAGTGTGGTAGATTCGGGTTTAACGATACTAATAATGGCTCCTGGCTTTAAAATGCTTTTTAAATATAGCAAACTGATTACAAAATTGTAGAAGAAGAACAATAAGTATGTTTAGACCAAGAAATGCATGGACGCATTTTGGAGGCTCAAGGAGCGTTGATGACAAATATCCATACTAAAGGTCCCCTACATGGACAGAGGTGATTTCTTTGTATGCATGGACGCAACCAAGGAAGTATTAGGCAGAGTCTTCATGCAAGACGACAAGGAGCCATCCTAGAATATTGAGAAGGAATGAGGAGAACTATGCAATGTATGATTTGTATTTGTTAGCCATTGTTTATGCGTTGAGAGTATGGAGATACTACCTTCTTGAACAAAAATTAGAACTAAAATGGACCACTGGTTTACAATCTACATTTTTACGCACAGAGACTTCTTAAATGTACCAAGAAGGGACATCAAAAGAGGGAATTTCCTGAAAGGACTACGATTTAGATTAATTCGTACATAAAAAGGAAAGGTGAATCAAGTGGTTGATGCACTTGATTCTGAGACCACGATTTTTGGTGATGCCGATTCATAAGAATCTACGTGAAAGTATTATAACTTCAATGTGACGATGACTGGCACAAGGAAGTCAAGGATTTTATCTAACAAAACATCTGCGATGGTACCAAAATTGAGGGATTTATTGTGGACAATGATGGATTATTGAGATTTAAAATCAAATTTACGGTGTCTCCCAATGACGATTTGAGGAGTTTGACCCTAGATGAGGCTCATAGAGCAAAGCAAGGCTGGCTCATCCTAGAGTCACGAAGATGAGGGAAGACCTTAAACACTTATTCTTCTAGAAAGGAATGAAAGGCATCGAAGTCAACTACTTGGAAATATGTCTAGAATGTCAGCAGGAGAAGGCTAAACATAGCCATCCTATTACGACTACTACAACAAGACCCATAATCAAATGGGAGGTTATTTTGAGGGATTTCATTGTTGGATTTCCACTCACATCTTAATGCAGGAGACACGACTCGATGTTTGTAGTAGCTCTACACTCTAATGAAGAGTGCACATTTTATTCTAGTACCATATATCAATATCTAGACATAGCTATAGTTCTCATAAACAATATTGTGAGGCTCCATGGCATTCCTAAGAGGATTATATCTGATCGAGGATTGGTGTTTACAGATCTACTTTGGATGAGTTTTCAAGAGGCCTTGGAAACCCAACTTAATTTTTAGTACCTTATATCACATGGAGATAGGTGGGTTCCACAGAACAAACAAATCTTGGAGGATATGTTGTGTATGTACGCGATGGACCAACATAAGTGTTTGGATAAATTCTTGGCACTGGTAAAATTTGCATATAACAATAACAAGCAATACCAAAAGCAACATTAAGATATATTTGAGTTTCTTTATGGGAGACCATGTCGCATGCCTTTGAGTTGGGATAGGATTAAGGATAGCAATCTTGGTGGGACTGGAAGTGATCCAAGAGATGGAAGATAAAATTCAAACAATAAGAGAGTTGATCGAAAAGTGCAAGACCACAAAAAGATTTAAGGTCAATTCACATCGCGGTCAAAGTAGTTGGCGAAGTTGGAAATTGATCTTTCTTGGCGAAAGGAACCACATAAGAGTTCGACCAAGTTTGGAAAGAGTTCTAAAATGTCTCCTAGGTTTGTGGGACCCTTAGAAATTGTGGACAAAAAGGGGCCCATGGCCTATCAACCATCCCACCGGGACATTTGAAGCTTATGTTCATTGTTTTTCATGTACCCATTATTTTGAGACATTATGTTAGTGATCCCACACATGTGATTGCCATGAGTTCCTTTGTGGTGGCATCGATTGAGGGTCTCTCTAGGAGATCCAATCGGGCATTCTCGAACCATCGCGATTCTCGACAACTATCATGTCAAATAGCATATCACGCCAAGGTCGAAAGTGGGACAAATATAACCGTGACTCGACGACCGGGTTGAACGCATACCGACATGCATCAACATTTCCATTTTTGTTTGATATCTAGACTTATACACATACTATGAGATATTTATTTTGTCACTTTTATACCGTGAAACTTCAGGACAAATTTTAAAAGAAGAGTACAACCTGCATTGACCGTACTTTTTATTCTTTGATGAAACTTGCATGCAAGTGATCTTGTTCATTATACAATTGGCTATTTTGACGCTTAATGACATGTGATGTTGTGTATGTGATGATATGTTTTTTTTCTGTTTACTTACATTGATGGGTGTTATTGAATGGGTTTCCCTGAGTTTGTAGGTCTCGAAGTTAGAGGATGACGATGGTACCCACATCCTTGGACTCGGATTGAGTTAGGGAGTGGACATGTTATGGGTAGAATGTTTTTGATGGCTACGTATGTGACATAGGAGTATATATTATTATGTTAATTGTTATCACTCACACATTTTGTTGGTGGATGATGACAGTAGATTGCTAACAAGACTCACATTTGGATTAAAACTCCGTCATGCATCAAAACCGTGACATACATTGGAGGGAGAGGGTGTGGAAGTAGCCCCCACCAAAGCCTACAAGCACTCTTGTTGTGGCTAGAACTATAGGTTAATGATAACCTATTTTGAGATCCATGATGCCATGAGGGAAGACTCGATAGTCTCTCATGATGATTCTATGGGCGCAAGTAATAAGGCGAGATCCTTATTTCTTAGAGTCCCTTTGTATCCCACAATATCACCCGATATATTGACTCCAAATGATGTCTACCAAATTTAGTCAAAGGCGAAAGTGGCAACTTTGGAGAACGTAGTGCATCTCGGGACGAGTTGTTGGCAAGAATTAAACCAAATGCAAGTGACTCCACCCTTGAGCACGTCAGGCATCCCTGAAGGGAAAGTCACGATTTTAAATATGGTGGCAACAAACCTGCCTAGAAAACTATGCTCCTTAGGACCTACCGACCTTAAATGAATGATGGTATGAGTGAACTTTAATAAAAAAAAAAATCTCTTTTTTTTTTTTTTAATAATTAAAGTTTGAATTTAAAACCTAGGTCTACGTAGAATATTTGAACAAAAAAAAGAATCTAAAATGACGTGGTAACAAGAAGGGATTAAAGAAAAATTCAAGCATTAATAACAGTGCCAAAAACTTTATAATTTTGAACTTAGTTAAAAAAAAGGGGAAAACTAAAGAAAAAGTACCGCTCCAGCTTAGTAGGGAATCTAGCCTTTTGAAATTTCTATTTGTGAACTCAAATAGGGTTTAAGTAAAGCATAACCCAATTTAAGAATTGTAAGGGAACAAAGGGACACCGAGGAGCATTTAGGAACATTTTTAGGTGGGTGAGAGAAATAGGCTAATTTAATTAATTTTAAATTGATTTTTTGGTGCTTAATTAAGGGACTCATGACATGTAATCCGGGAGGTTTATCCTAATTATATTTAATAAAATAACTAATGACGGATTTGGAAACTAATCGATAAGAAAACTATATAAAAAGTTGGATGATGGAGAAGGGAGTATGATCACGACTGCATGAAGGTTAAGGCCGGGCGATTTTTTTTTTTTACTAAATTTATCTTGTGGGAGTTGGGATACCCAACTCTCGATAACGAATGGTAGATCAATCTTGAGAGGTGAGTTGGGATCTATCATCTTCTCATTTTTGCATGGCCCCTTCATATCGAGGGGCTCATGAAGAAGAGGCACCATAGCGCTAATTGGAGGTTCTGAGGTCTCAAAGGATTGGAAAGTAGGACTGGCCACGTAGACAATAGCATCTCACAGCAGGATCTGATAGAGCTGCCGAAAAGTGATGGACAACAATAGTGAAACCTTCTCCTTATGTTAAGGTACACATGTTTAACTTTCACAAGTGTAAATATTTTAATTTATGTGGTTTTACATCAGCTGGAATGCGGTAAATGTTTTGGGTTGTGTGGTGTAATATTTGGGTTTGTGCTTCGTTATTTGTGGTCTAACTTGCCCAGTTTTTGTGCGAGAACCTTCGAGTATTTCCTAAAACCCCATATATTTTACCTTGTGCCTTACTTGTTCCTTATTCCCCATTAACTCTTCCTTTTGTTTATTATCATTGCTTGGGTTGGTTCTTTTTCCATAACTAGTATTGACTGCCTGCTTCTCTTGGGGGTATTTCAGAAATTGTTTATTCCTTCCCTGCAAATATATTGTTAGTGAATGGATAGTTTTCCCCTTATAAGTTCCTCCAAATTTCAGATAAAGCGGTCATTCTTGGGTGATTTATCAGTACATATAGGTGTCGTGGTTAAGTACATCTCTGCCTTTGCTACTCTGTTAATTCAGTCCTTCCAATATATTAATCATTATAGATGGTTGGATCATTATATATTGGTGGGTGCCTCAGAATCTATGAGAAATCTTAAACACTTGAAATTGATTCATATATTCAGATGGTTGGCTGAACCCATCTCATGCATGGGCAGTTCTAGCAATTTATTATTAGTATAGATGGGTATTGTAGGGCTAGTTTAAGTGAACACAAGTTTTGCAATCAATTTGACCATTCATGGGGCATCTCTATTGTTGGGAGGGTGCACTGTGATGGAAGGCACCTGTCCCCATCCATCTTCCTGAATTTTTTTAATTTTTATATTCCTCCATTATAGAAATTTGTTGTAGACGGATTTACACCTGGTTTCATTATTGATATGGTGTGATAACTCTTTAGAGTTATTACTCATTGATTTAGTTCAATGTATTTTCAAGGTTATAAGAATAAAATAATTGTTGTCCATTATCACTACTTGGTTACCACTCTAAATGGTTCCTCCTTATAGAAAATATTCACCGCCAAACATCTGTTTATTTCTTCCTTGGGATCGACAATTTTTCTAGAATGTCAGGCACACATACATCTATTTAATACACATGTGTGAAAGAGAATACCAAATTGGAATTTAAAATAAGAAATGAATAACATGAGAGAATATGTGTACAAGATAGAATGGTATATAAAGTCTAACCACCACTAGTTTAACTAGGAGAAAACTCATATTTAAATCAACCATCATTTACAATCATTAATTTGGAATATGGGGAATAAAGAGACAACTAGGAGGATTTAAGGAGCACATTTGGGAAATGTTAGGGAAAATGACTATTAATTTAAAAAAATATGTAATTACCGGGATAGTGACAAGTGTAAGGGAGAATAAGAGTATCCCTAGCATTGACTGGGAGGCACCAATAGCTGTTCCATAGTTAGCAAGAGGGAGGTTGAAAGGAATTCGAGTTGTTGAAGAACATCTCCAAGTCCCACCTCATCGGTGGCAGTATTCTCATTTGCAATTGAATTGTAATAAGATTGGATTATATATATATTTTTTGTCAAGTGCGAATTGCAAATTAAACAAATCCCTGATATCGAATTTCTCGAGTTATTGACAAATTTACAATGTGAAATGGAAATATTCTAGTATTACTACCTTTCATTTTTATTTATCTAAATATATGGGAGTTATATTTGTTGTATTCTTGTAATCCCTTGGATTCCATTATTTAATTTGCTGCTAAATATAATGTAACTAGATCACATTTTCTTTCTACCATCATTTAGAACTGCGCTTAACATGCTTACCTACATGAACGAAAATTTAACATCTATAAATCTAATTTATTCTTCAGTACAGAATTCTAGTATACATAATTCATCATTGGGATTGATTTTGCAGGCATGATAGTTTCACTAATGCAACTCAGTTAAAGGGGATATCATTTCTGTGTTAGTCCTTCCATATGATTTTAAATTTAATAACTTGAAGAAATTTTGGATTAAGTAAGAAACTAGTATCACTGTCCCTTGATTTTTGAACTTGTTGTCTTTTTAAAATTTAAACCAGATTTCATTTTCATCTTCCCTTTGTACAATTAGTGTTGGGGAGAGGGGTTTTATTGGTAGATAAATATCTTAACTGTTGGGAGAAATCACCTTCACAATCGAATAGGTAATCTTGGTTTCTGTAGAACCCAACCTTGTGACCAACGTAAGTGTTTTTCCCGCATGTGGCCATTTAGAAGTGCTAAAAATTGGCAAGGTGATCCATGACTACATAGTAGAAATGGATTCAATCAATGTAATGCATTGAGGGGAGTTAGTTGTAGCAATGTGTTTCTAGTGTGGGAAAATAGATGATGCCCAACACATATGGATTAATTACTTTAGAGAAGTGTTATCGTATGGAACACAATGATATCTAGGTATGTAAAAACTAGGTATGCTAATGAAGCAATAAAACTCTTTTTTCCAATCATACAGGACAATGTCTAACCTAATTTTGTAACCATTGTGAGTGTTATCCCAACAAATGCTTGCTTAGTATTTCTACAACAAGGTAAGGAAATCCATGGCATTTTTAAAAATGGTTTTGAAATGCCACGCTGATGCAGAAATTGTTAAATATAATGTAACCTCAACAGATGACTGTATTAATTTCCAATTTGTCCCTCGCCGGGGCTTGTAATTCTTCTTCATTTTTTTTCTTGAGCCTATTTAGCTTACCTATTTCCCTTTGCATAGTACTTACTACTTTAGAACTTGTTCATGTACTCGTTTCGTACTCTTCTTCCTATATTCTAATATACCGCTTTTCTCAGTTTCTATTCTTTCTCTCTCGTGATTTTGCTTCACAATTTATCATGGTATCGTAGTTGTGAGTGCTCTTCACATAGGCTGGAGAGAAACATAATCCTCAAATAACGCAGAGCGTCATGGATATTGAGAGCATTCGACACAAACTTTTCACAAAGCTTGGATTTCTTCCTTCGTCAGCTCTTGTTGATCCCTCTCGCAGAAACTTCCACGCAGGAATTTTGTCCGCTCATACCTCAAAAGATCGGTAAGATCATGCGAGGGTCATTGCAGTGTATTACTTCCAAAAAGTTTTCAAGGAGCATAAACACTAGAAGGAAGCTGGAGATCTAAAAGGAAATGCTGCCTATTCAGTTCACCTTCAAGAATCATCAAAGATTCACAAAGAAGAGTTGCAGAGGGTGGAACTCTTAAAGAATTCAAAGCATTTATTCAAATTTGTAAAAGATATACTGTGGAAAGAAAGAAGGTCTAAATCATCTCGAAAATCGCTCAAATATGTCAAAGAATGCAACAGAGAACAAATAACTCATCAAATTCCTTCAAATGTTTGAAAGATTCATGAATTTTTCTTCCGTAAGAAAATTCCTTCAAATGCACCAAAGATCACATCTAACGCGCAAAGAATAGCCATTGTAGCCATAAGATTCTTCCCTGAAAATATCCGAAAGCAAATCTAGGTCAAGGGACAAAGAGAGCCGCAGAAAGGAGAAAGAATCTTAGTCGCTAATTCTGCAATGTGGACCGAGAAGTCGCTGTATCCACGAAAAGTGTTGAGGCCTATCCGCGACAATAACAGGAGAGAACTTTCGACTCTGCAAGTCGCTAAATCCAAACCATTTGGACGATACGGCGATATGCCAGCATTTCTAATACCTTAAGCGTAAAAAGTCGTAAGACGCCTATGAGAATTCGAATCGGGCGTAAATCACCCAGTTATTCTCGACCATTGACCGTAAGATAGATCGTGGAGTCACGATCTAATCCATCGCAACCGGTATTCAGGAAGCGAATTCAGCAAAGGACACCGCCTCCAAAACCCCCATCACAAAATTGAGGATTGTCACCGCCTATCCTTATGTATCGTGGCGCAGATCCAAGTGCCATCATTTTGACATTTCGGAGTTCCAAATATCAGAGGTCTGGCGATTAAAGGTCGGACACTCCACCTGAGAAAGTCCTGTAAATCTCGAAAAGATCACAGCCATCCATCCGTGCAGGAAACGTGGTGGAGATCGAGAGTCCAACAGTATTTCAGATACCGGGGATTCAAAATGATAGAGGATCTGTGTCACTGAGGGTCGCAAGTCACGAAATCACAAAACAACGAGGACCATCCATCTAAGGGAGAACACGTGGCAACAATCCAGGATTTCGGGGAAAGTCCCAAAAGGAAAGTACCATTGAAATTTCGTAGACTAAAGCAACGAGAAGCCGTGGTTCTTGGACATCTGGGAAATAGGAAGTACTGAACTCAAATCGCGGAACTCAAGAGTCACAAAATACCAATACGTGGTCTGAAATAATATGATTCATTGATCTCTCAAATCATCGAGATCATTGCATCCTTGAAGCCACAATTCACCATTTCTGTGAATCAAAGATCTAGAGAATCGAGGAGTCGAAGACCTTATTATCCCGTTCACGGTCACAAAACCTAATCCCCGGTGATCCCGAGTAACATCCGACCATCATATCATAAAGATCTAGACCAAGTAAATGTCCAAAGGGAAATTTCGCATTTCGCATTTGAAGTCCCGAAGTAACGGAAGAGGATATTGAAACTCAACACATGAGGGATCCCGCAAACAAAGGATCTGCCGCCGCATCAATGGTCCCGGTTCACGGAACCTCGGTGTTGATTCATGTGGGCCTTTCCATCATATTTCGGGATTTTGGCAATTTGAAAGACAAAGAACCGAAAATCCCATAGAGATTTAACATCAAGTATGCTGCAGTCACATTGATTGGAAACTAAGGGAAAATTCAAGGCCGATAAACTCTCTTCGGCAATCGACAATCAACGTGCTTTTCGACAATCGGAAGTTGGAGAGTTAAAAGGTATCGTCTAACGGAGTTCCAAAATCACTGAAAGAAAGTAGTAGACCTGGTTTCATTGAAAGGGATAGGTAAATACGAAATTTCCTGCTTTTGTTTTTCTCCAAAATTTAAAAAATAAAACATGTCATCTAGCAATTTAGGACCAACTCGTGGTCCCGATTCTGAAAGAACTATGACTGGCCCTTTTGATGAGATCCTTCAGCACAAGAGTGTTGGGATCCAGCGGATCATGGATATGTGGAACTGATCCAGCAGAACTGTCCGCCATGACTAATCAACGGAAAATTGCTCAAGTAACGCATAGAAACAGAAAATAAAACTAAGTTTTGATTCAAATTTGCGGATGACTCGGATTTTCCTTAAAAATCACAAAATTGGTACTTCAAAATGTGCCCTCGGTGACATCCTTAAATCTTCTACCAAGAAAATGACAATAAAACAATTAAAACTACACTTTGAGAGAACGCACTGGTGACTCTAAGAAATCTATGTAGAGTCCAAAAAATGTAGATCATTTCATGACCAGAATCATAAGTATCAGAACTGGATCGACCGGTGGTGAAACTATCATCACCGATAAATGAATTCGTTGAGAAAATCCTTAGAATTTTACCAAAGAAATTCAAAAAGGTTGTAACAACAATCCTTGAATCCAAGGATTCACATGTTTTCAACGATGAACTAATTGGTTCTCTCTGGTGACACATGAGACTGGACTACATCTCACAGATGAGTCAAACTCAAATGCCTTTCAAAACTCCACCTCCTTCAGCAGAGGGAGAGGCAGGGGACGAAGCAGAGATCACAAAGGATGAGGGAGATGTGACAGAAATCCTCATTCCACTGGAGGACACAGACAACAACAACTGAATCAACACTTCCAAGAACACAGACAACAAAATCAGAATCGAGTTTTTAGCCTCAAAGAGCAAGAGGGAGAAGATCAAATGAGAAATCACTTGTATACAATGCTATTACTGCAAAAAAAAATATGGGCACTATGAAAATATGCATGAAGAGGCAGCCAGATCAGCTCTCAGGCAGAGATCATGTGTCAAATCACACGGGAGTAAACTCAAGAGGTATGTTTCTCTCATGCCATTAAGACTCAACAACAACCCAAAGATCTCTTGTCAGTCGGACGTTGATACAAATGCATGAAAGTTAACAAAGAATTACTTTCATGCATTGACTCTTCAATCTCATCCGATTTACACTTGGAAGCCAATTAGTTAGTCAAATCTCAAGGAAAAGGAATTGTTCCTATTCTTACTAAACATAGTGTAAAAGAAAGACATAAACACGTCTAATATGTTCCGTGATTTGAAACATAGTTTTGTTAAGTGTAGGACAACTCATTGAACATATTATAAGGTACTTTTGAGGGAGCATCATGCAAAATATATGACAAAAAACCCCAAAGAGTAGAAAATTAATTTAAGGAATCCATAAGGACTTGAATATGATGTTTCATTAATCGTAATCAGCAACTGATTCAACCATATGCACAAAGTGATCCACCCCGAATGAAACTATGGTTTGGCATACAAGATTTCAACATCTACCATTTAAGAGTCTAAGTCTTCTGTAGAAGAACTCCATGGTCAAAGGTCTCCTATATTTAAAGAGAAAATTCTCCCATGTGGTCTTGCATACTTGGAAAAACATAAGAGAACTAGTTTTCCAAAGTCTTCCAATCAAGCCTTGAACAACATCTTGAACTTGTTCACATTGACCTATGTGGACCAATGCAAATAGCTATCCATAGTGGTACATTTTACTTCTCTAATGTTTATCATGATTTTTAAAGGTAAAATATGGATTCATTTCTACACAAGTCTTAAACTTTGCAAAAGTTCAAATGAATTCAAGGCGTACATGAAAATAGAACTAATTCTTCACCAGATGAACTAATTGGTTCTCCAGTGACACATGAGACAAGACTAAATCTCACAGATGAGTCAATATCAAATGCCTTCAAAAGTCAATTCTTCTTCAGCAGAGGGAGAGGCAGGGGACGAATAAGAGATCACAAAGGAAGAGGGAGTACCACATAAATCCTCATTCCATTGGAGGACACAGACAACAACAACTGAATCAACACTTCCAAGCACACACACAACAAAATCATAATCAGAGTTTTCAACCTCAAAGAGGCGTGAGGGAGAAGATCAAATGAGAAATCAAGCAATGCTATTACTGCAGAAGTATGGGCACTATGAATCAATGTACAAGAAGCAAGCAGATCAACTCTCGTGCAGAAAGCACATGTGTCAAATCACACCTGAGAAACCTCAGAGGTATGTTTCTCTCATGCCATTGAAGACTAAACAACAACCTAAAGATTTCTAGTTGTTGGACAAGGATTTAAACAATCACATGATACGTAACAAAGAATTACTTTCATGCATTGATTCTTCAATCTCATCTGATATTACACTTGGAAATGATTACTTAGTCAAAGTTCAAGGAAAAGGAATTGTTCCCGTTTCTACTAAACAAAATGTAAAGAAAGACATAAACACGTCTACCATGTACCAGACTTAAAACACCGTGTAAGTTAAGTGTAGGACAAACTCATTGAACATGGCTATAAGGTACTTTTGAGGATCATCTTGCAAAATATATGGCAAAACCCCAAGCAGGAAATTAATTTATGAAATCCATATGACTTTGAATAAGATGTTTCCCCTTACACTCGGAATTGCAAATCTGATTCAACCAGGGCGTAACAAAGTGCATCCAACCATGAATGAAACCATAGTTTGGCATACAAGATTTTGACATCTACCATTTAAGAGTCTACTCGCCTACAGAAGAACTCCATGGTCAAATGTCTCTCCTATATTTAAAGAGCAAATTCCCCCATGTGGTTTCATGCATACTTGGAAAACATAAGAGAACTAGTTCTTCCACGCCTTTCCAATCAAGCCAAACAACATCTTGAACTTGTTCACACTGACCTATGGGACCAATGCAAACATAGTTCATAGGTGGTAGATTTTACTTTCTTTCTAATGCTTATCGATGATTTCCAACAAAAAACATGATCTATTTTCTCATACACAAGTCTTAAACTTTTGCAAAATTCAAGGAATTCAAAGTAGAAACTGAAAATTAGAGTGGAAAATATATCAAAGCGCTCAGGTCTTATGGAGGAGGAGAATATAACTCTAGATAATTTGCAAATTTCTGAAATCACAAGGCATTATCATGCAAACAAATGCCTTTATATACTCCACAACAGCATGGAGTGTAATGGAAGGAAAAAATCGCATAATAGTGAATATGGCAAGAACACTTCAAAAAGAAAAGTTTTCAACATTTTAGTCAAGCAAGTAGGGCATGCTCTTTTTAATAGATCTCCAACCACCAAACTAAAGTTAAAAAGTCCTCAAGAAGCATGGAGTGGGACAAATCTCAATGTTGCACATCTAAGGACACTGGATGTATAGCCTACACTCACATACCTTCGTGAAAGTTAAAGAAGAAACTGATGACAAAAGTGAGAAATGTATTTTCACTGGATATAGTGGAACATATAAAGCCTACAGGCTTTACAATCGAAGTCTCCAAGAAATTAATTTTCAGCAGAGATGTAAAATTTCCGAAAAATCAATTCTGGAATGATTCAAAAAAAATCAACAGCATGGACAAATAAAACTATCACTCCTAAGTTTTGAAATGCAAAACTGTGACATCCACTCAAACTATTTCTTCCAGATTGTAAGTACATAGACGACTAAAAATTTCCTAGATAACTCAAATTTAGCAGTAGAATCATTCTTTGAACCAATAAAATCATAGAACTCGATGTTTGAGAGAAATCCATCGGTAGTTGGATGACTTTGAACAAGACAACCTTTTGCTTTAATGTCATGTCAACCTACATCTTTTACAGAAGCAACTAAGGAGCCACATTGTCTAAGCCATGAACCAAGAAATTGACCTACTGAGAAGAACAAGACATGGGATCTTGTTGATTTGCCAAGTCACAAGCAAAAGAGTATTGGTGTCAAGTGGGTTTACAAAACTAAACTCAAATGAAAAGCAAGGCAGACGTGTCACTAACACAAGAGTTTCCAAAAGATTCTCACAACAACCTCGTACTAATTATGGAAAGATTAGAGACCTAGCACTCCATTGGCCATAGCAGCCCAACACAAATGGGAAGTATACCAAATAGATGTCAAGTCAAAATTCCCCGAATGGTCTTTTAGAAGAAGAAGTTTATGTCAACCACCTAGATTTGACATTTATGTCAATTAACCACCTGGATTTGAGAAGTTATTTATCAACCACCTAGATTTTAGAAGTTTATTTCAAACATTTCGAACTTTAACATATTAAATGTCTGTTACTAGACATCAATTTATATATCATTAATGTATTATTTAAACTAAGTACATTAATAATCATCAATATAATAATACATTAATATTTTAGTTCATGAATGTGTACATAGCATAGAATATAGAAGGAATGTGTATCATTCCTTTAATACTCTTCAAATTTTATATATGTCATCATCCAACTTAGTGGTTTTTATTACTTTTAAATTGTCACAATATTATCTAAATGCAATTTTTTAAATTTCTTTATACATGTAAACTATAGTTTATTTATCTTTCCTCCTAAGTTTCCACTTTCCTTATGTTGTTATGTCTCATATTTTTTATAAATTTTTATATGATAAACAAAACTCCATCACAAAAATTGAAGATTTAAAAGTTATTTCTCTTTTATATTTAAATTGTTCAATATGATATAATAATATTTGCCGACCCTTTAATTTATGAAAGTTAAACATAATCTTTTAGAATTTATCAATTTATTTAATGTCAACCTCAAATGTCAAATCTCTCAAATAATATTAAGTTACTCAAAAACAATTATTTACTTTTAAATTTCAAGTGTATCACATTGTTTTATAGTAAATTTCTTCAAGTTATATTATTGAATTGTCTCTTTATGCAATAACATTTTCATTCAATTAGACTATATATTTCTTATGTAATTGAAAAATAACATTAAATTTTCAAGTTAATAAAAACTTAAATGTTGTGGGTTCATGTTATTTGATCTACCATTGCTTAATACTAATATTATTCGAATAACATAATGGCATATTGAGTAATAATGGGAATATTAGTATTACGAAAACTAGTACTAATACTAAATAAAGTATTGGTACCAAATGCCTAATATTCCCTCAAATATTACATTAAAAATCAATACTTTAATATTCTTTTGACACATTAAATCACATTACTATTTTTATTATTTAATACATTTAGTACTTTATTACATCAATTTGATTATTTTGTACACATCAACTTATATCATTTATGTATTATTTAAATTATACATTTAATATAATAAGTGATATATAATTAATATATTATTTAAATAATACATTTAATTATATCATTCATGTGTTATTTAAACACATTAATGCATTTCAATACACAACCCACATATAATTAATATATTATTTAAATTATATATTTAATTCATTGATATTTCAATGCATTTAATTTTATTATTTTGTTAAAGTAAATACTAGATTCTCATGTACAAATTTATTATTTTGTTATGCATTATAACATTCATTTCCAGTACTACTACATTTTTAATTTAACTATTAAATAATATTAAATTTATAATTAATAACAATTTATTATTACAATTATCAACTAATATATTAATATTTTATAAGTTATTTCATATATTTATTACATTTTAACACATTAATGTAATACCATTTTAAATTAATTTATTTTAATACATTTAATATTATTTCAAACATTTCAAGCTTTAACACATTAATGCATTTATTATTTTAGACATTAATTTATATACCATTAATGTATTATTTAAACTAAGTACATTATTAATCATCAATATAATAATACATTAATATTTTAGTTCATCAATGTGTACATAGCATATAATATAGAAGGAATGCTTGTCATTCCTTTAATATTCTTCAAATGTTATATATGCCATTTCATTCAACTTAGTGGCTTTATTACTTTTAAATTGTCACAATATTATCGAAATACAATTTTTTAAATTCCTTTATACATGTAAACTATAGTTTATTTCTCTTTCCTCTTGTGTTTGTACTTTTCTTATGTTGTTATGTCTCATATTATTTATAAATTTTTATATGATAAAACTTCATCACAAAAATGAATATTAAAGTTATTTCTCTTTATATTTAAATTGTCACAATATGATATAATATTAAAGTTGAACTTTTAATTTATGAAAGTTAAAGATAATCTTTTAGGATTTTTATTAATTTTATTTAATGTCAACTCGAATGTCAAATTTATCATATAATATTAAGTTATTAAAATCACTATTTACTTTTAAATTCCAGCATCACATTATTGTTTTATAGTAAATTTCTTCAAGTTTTATTATTGAAATCTCTCTTTATGAAATAACATTTTCATTCAATTCAGAGGACAGTGTATGCTTCAAGAGCTGCAGGATATGTTTGGCGGTTTGTATATTATCGACAACATTCTGGTAAGATATACTAGCACAACACGTTCAAATTTTTTCAAGATCGCTGCCCTCCTCTAGACTTTCTCTCTGTCGCGCAACTCTAGGCTGTCATCATGGCCATGCCAGGGGGAGGGAATCCGCCTCCCTCCTCCCCGATCTCTGTCGAAGAGGCATTTCATAGGTTGTTAGGATCGTCTGGGAAGAAACCGGCAGCCAAAGAGGCCCCGAAATTCATCAAGAAACTTGACACAATACCAGAAATCGCATTGCTAGAGGAGCACTCCATTAAAATTGCCCTGGATCTTGCTGAAAGAGGTTTGGTTGGACAATTCATGGGGCTTTGGCCCTCAGCCAAAACCATGGATGACTGGATTCAGCGTAACTCGAGGCCCCATCTGAAGCACAGTGTCACCTGCTATCCCGTGGGGAGAGGATTCTTCATCCTCGAATTTATCTCAAAAGAAGATCGCGATCTCATCTTCCGAAGTCGCCCCTATTTTATGGGCACCCAAGGACTCTATCTGAACCGGTGGTCTTCAAACTTTGATACAACAGTTGATGTACCCAAAGAGGTACCGGTCTGGGTAAGACTCCCTAATATTCTGATCCATTGCTGGAATATTCAAGCCTTGGAAAAAATAGGGAATACCCTAGGACGCTTCATTGACAAAGCACAACATAAAGGCCTGTACTCCTGCGCGAGGATTTGTGTTGAAGTTGATATGGAGGAAGGTCTTCCAGAAGCCATCAAACTCTCTTTACACTCTTGGTCTCACTTCTAGAGGCTCAATTATGAACAACTTCCTTTTAAGCATCGGCTCTGCCATGAACATGGCCATTTCCAGCGCAATTTCCCAAAAGCCCAGCTGGAAGAAGAAGGCGAGGGATGGCAGAGGGTCAAAAGAGGAAAAGCCTCCTCTAAGACAAATGAAAAAAGAGCATCAAGCAATGCATAGAAGTCAGATCCTAAAGCCCCTTCAAAGGAACCCGTCCAATCTCAAGCTATGATTCAGCAGCCAGTCACCGCAGCCCTAGGATCACGTTCCTCAGTGGTGAATGCCCTAAAATCCCCTCTGATTATTGTCATTCAGGAATCCACTCCCCCTGATCTCGTTATCCCTGTTGAGACGTAAGACACCCAAGGTTCCACCTCATTGGAGCCAGGGGAAATCCAGCCAGAACCGACAAACCCTTTAGCTGGAATCTCTCCTACTCGTGGAGAAGCGGAAGAGGACTCTGACCCAGGAGGAGACACTGATGAAGGATCCACTGAGTCCGGGAGCTTGCATGCAACTCCAGTCAATAACCCAAGGGGACGTAAACCAAATAAAAAGAAAAGGGAATAAATCTCTTACGCAGATATTTTGCAAGGCTCCCAGCAAACTCTTAAAGGTATGATGAATACAAGATCCAAGCAACGCCAGGCCTCTAAATGGGTCATCCCCTCTAAAGGTAAATAATGTGGTACATATCCTGGAACTGTAGAGGTCTAGGCAGTCCACATAAAGTCTAAGCAATGAGAGACTTAGTAAGAATCAATAAGCCTCAGATCCTGCTAGTTCAGGAGACAAAAATGGAGGATGACTCTGCCCTCCATGCAGGAAATACATTCTGGAAAAAAATATCTGGGGAAGTTGTCAGCTCCAGGGGGGCCTCAGGAGGTCTAGTCACATTCTGGGATTCCTCCATATATGAGCTTCTTGTTGTTCATAGTACTATGCACTGGATCTACACCAAACTCACTCACAAAGTTTCAGGCCACCAAGTAAGTTTTTTCAACCTCTATGTTCCAATTTTGTTAGCTGAAAAAAAAGATTGCTGGGACTCAATTGAAGCGTTCCTAAGCCTCTACAGGCCTGGAAATATAATCATTGCAGGGCATCTGAATGTCACCCTAGATGCAAATGAGAAAAAAGGGGGCTCCATTGTCCGATATCCCTCTCAGGAATCGTTTGAAGACACCATCTTAGGATGAGATCTTCTTGACATAAAACCCTCCAATGGAAACTATACTTGGACTAATAAAAGGCTAGGTCTAGGACACATTGCAGCCCATCTAGACATGTTTCTGGTCCATTCCACCTTCCTCACCTTGGGGCTACATGGCTCGTCCAAAATCCTTCCCATTTGTGTCTCCAACCACAAACCTATCCTCCTTGATCTCTCCGTTGACGAAAAACTGGGCCCCATCCCCTTTAGGTTTAGTCCCCTGTGGGTCCATCAAGATGGATTTAGTCACATTGTCTCTAGCTCTTGGAGTAAAAAGGTTACTGGAAACCCCTCCTTTATTTCGAAAGAAAAGCTTAGACGACTAAAACATGATCTTAAGAACTGGGCCAAGCTTCATTCATCCCCGGTCTCTTGTAGGAAAGACACTGAAGCTGCCTTGGAAAACCATCAATCTCTCATGGAATCTGTTGCCATCAATGAAATCATTTCTTGGACAGAAAGTAACCTCCAAAAATCCTTTTACAAAGCTTGCAGAGTCGAAGAAGAGTATTGGCGTAAAAATTCTAGAAGCCTTTGGTTAGCGAGTGGTGACAAAAACACCTCTTATTTTCACAAACAAGCTGAAGCTAGAAAAAATTTCAAAATAGTGAAGGAAATTTTCCATCAAGACAATCTGGTGAAAGATTTTGAAGGCATTAAACAAGCTGCCTCTACCCACTTCCAAGGCCTTTATACAGCTCCCCCTACTGAATCCTTAGACCCTAATGCATACCCCCTCTCGCTAATTCCCAAAGTGATTCAAGCCTATGATAATGACACTCTTCCAACTCCTATTACTATGAAATAACTCAAATCTTCTCTGTCCCATATGAATCCAGACAGCACCCCTGGCCCAGATGGATTCACAGCCAGATTTTATTCTAATTGATGGGATATAATCAAATATGATCTTCTCTGGATGGTAAGGAACTCTCAAAGCCACCACAAGTTGGGAGGGAGCACAAACTCCTCTTTCTTGGCCTTGATCCTGAAGGAGCAAGGGGCCTCTAATTTCTCCAGGTTCAGACCCATCTCCCTCTGCAACACAGGATACAAGCTGGTTACCAATATTATAGCCAATAGGATCAAAACAATTATGCCGAGGATCATTCCCGAAAATCAAGGAGGTTTCGTAAAAGGAAAGATAATTCTAGACAATGTCATTCTTGTTCAAGAATCCATCCATTCCAGCGTCCACCGAAAAGAGAAAGGAATGGTTGTGAAACTAGATCTCGCCAATGAATTTGATAGAGTCAGACATGACTATCTCTTCATGGTGATGGAGAATTTCGGGTTTTCCCCTGAGCTCATTGGCTCGATTAAAGGATGCATTTGTTCCCCTTGGATAGCCCCTTTGGTCAATGGGAGATCGAGAAAAATTTTCCATGCCTCAAGAGGGCTGCATCAGGGATGTCCCCTGTCTCCACTCCTCTATGCCATTCATGCCTCTGTGCTCAGCTACCAGCTAAACAACCGTCAGCAAGATCTTTCCCTCCCTGGTCTCCGCATGGCACCAAATGTAAAGGACATAAATCATGCCCAATTTGTAGATGATAATCTCCTGTTGGGAGGCGCCGGATTCCATTCTGCAAGGAGCTTCAAGAAGGAGATAGAAATCTACATTAAGGTCTCAGGAAGTAAGATCAACCTGCAAAAAGAAAAATTTATTGCTGGAACTGCCCTGGAACAGAAATCGGAAGAATCTCTAGATTTCTGGAAATGGAATGCTCGCAGAATTGGGAATCATTCACATACCTGGGTGTCCCGATCTTTAAATCTGCCATCAACTCAGTGAAATGGAACCCCATCATTGACAAGTTAAAAGAAAAGATTCAGAAGTGGGGGGTCGGCTGGCTTACCCTAGCAGGAAAACTAGTATTACTGAAATCTGTTCTTTGCAATATCCCTATTTATCAATCTTCTATTCTTCTGGCCCCCATTACAGTCATCGATAAGATTGAAAGTCTCTTCAAAACAATTCTGTGGGAAGGAGGGAAAGGAAACCTGAAAAAGTTACATCTTTTCAGTTGGGACAAAATCCAAAGACCTTATAGAGAAGGAGGCCTCCAAGTTAGAAGTATCCATGCTCAGAATTTAGCTATGGGATCCAAACTCCTTTGGAAACTGTTATCCGGAAGATCTAGTTGGAGCAAGAAGGTTTTGTGGAAAAAATACTTCACAGGGCAGAGACAGCGGTGCTTAGATAAAAATCCTCCCAATCAAAAAGGATCCCCTATCTTTAAACTCTATCTCAAAGCACTGGAACACTTCAGATCCTTATTGTACTGGATCCGTGGTAATGGGAAAAAAATCAAAGTTTCGGAAGACTCAATCCTTGGGGAAGAGACTTTGGGGAAAAATCTTGGAATACAGATGATCCAGATGGATATCGGTGGCCACCCACCTTTTCCAACTGGCTCAAAACAACTTTATGACATTTTTGGCAATTTACTCTTTTTAGCAGTTTTTCGGGTCCTGAACTTCTGGTATGTTGCGGTAGAAAAATTTCATCATGAAATTTTGTTCAAATGTTGTAGTCCTCGGATAGATCTTTCCAATGAGCTACTATATTCCTAAAATGAAGATCGTATGCAAAAGTTACGACCCCGAGAAGTTGATGTACTCACTTACCCAAAT
>SNQJ01S0149056.1:1947-23472 GCA_010110895.2 Picea sitchensis
CTCTAGTTATATGGTTGGCTGAGCTGGTTTCTCTTCATAGAGCAGCTCAGTAATTACAACCGCTTTACTCAGTCACTGTACTCTGAACTCTGTTTTTTGGAAGGTTTTTTATATAATACAAACACATACTTACTTACAAAAAATATATATATATATTTTTAAGGTCACGGTCAAGCTAGCACGCTAAATTGGTGTATGAGACCCCCTTGTTTGTGGGACAAGGGACCCCCTCCGCCCAACGATTTGACTGGTAAAGTCTACGAAGGTATACATACCCTACCCACCTTTGGATTTGAACCTGTGACCTCTTAAGAGGAAACACATTAGTTTTTTTTTAAAAACATTATTTTGAAAAATAGATTTAATTACTAAAACTTTCAATGTATATTATAAGTTTAGTGATTTTGGAATGTTTCTTTTAAATGATTTAGTAATCTTTTATTTTTCTTAAGGTTAGATAGATCAATTTTGGTTTCAATTAACCAACACCACCACCACCATAATATTTTTACATTATTTGAATCATTTATAAAGTGATGGTTAAAAACATTGTTTTAAATTTTTTTACAAGTATTGTAATAATTATTATGATTTTTTCTTTAAAATATTTTAAGAAAATTGTTATAAATTTTTTTACAATTATTGTAATAATTATTATGATTTTTTTCTTTAAAATGTTTTAAAATTGTATTAAATAAAATTTAAAATTTTAATTAATTTTTTTTTTTAAATATATAATCTAAATTAATTAATATAGCATAAAATTTATGAGATAAATTAAAAAGTGGATACATTTTTTGTATTTTAATATAAAAATTTGATGATGATGATGATGAACATCCACTGCGACCAAAATTGGTTTATTGGACCTTAGAAAATGTAAGAAAATACTTGGATTTCCTTAAAATGTTATTTCAATTCTCAAAACGAATTAGGAAAAGTATTCCAAGATCAGTATAGTTTTGATGATTTACAAGGGGAAGAAGGTCGATATTGTGAAAAATATTTTGAAATTGAGATATAATTTCGATATATGTGGGGCACTCTAGGAGAAAGTGTTTTTCATCTTCAACTCTCTTGGTGTCACAAAGGTGATAGATTCTTTCATGCCATGGTGTTTTGGGAATTGTCCAATGCTTATTTTAGCAATATTGATTCTCTTCTTTACGCTAGTTAAAATAGAGAGATAGTTTTGATATTCAAGACTAGGGTTAACCACCTCCTTATAATATCTAATTTTCTTTTATCCTCCAGTTCTTAATCGCACCATAGATTCTCCTTAAATTTAGCTTGAACAATATTTTTAATATCATCAACATTTTGTAGAATGGCTTCTTCTTTTATTCCCTAATGATTTAGTCAAGACTTGGCATCATTATGCCATCCCCGTTTGATCCATTGGGGATTTTGGCTAGAGTCTGAAGCAATTTTGGGGAGCCTCTTGTCATCCATGTTGTTTATATTGTTCTTATACATTTAGTACCTAATCATAGCTATGCTCTCAATTGGGGAAAGACTAGATTCTATAAGGAGGATGGGATAGAGTGTATTGCCTTTAATTTTGAGATTATAAGTAATAAAATTATTTTGAATGTACTCTATCTTTCTCTAGGATTCTCGAGAAATACCGCAACCCTGAAATTCACATCCATATAAGATAACAAGAGTGACAAGAGTCTCAAAGAGGATATTTTTCTTATCCCATAGACAAAGGTATGCTAATTTACAATCATTTTCAAGTCTATAATAAGCTTTCCACCCTCCATTTATCATGTTCCCAATGTTATAGTTCCAATTGAGCTTTTGATGAATATCAATTCCAAGATACTTGTATGAAGACACTTCCTCCAAGCTATTGTTGTCATATATGAAAGTATAACAGGTGATCTTGTTGGATTTAATTATCATAACCTTCATTTTGTCAGTGTTCACAATCATTCCTGTACTACAGGAGAAGTCCTTGAGGATTCTAAGTTGTTGTTGATCTCTTTTCCTATAAGGGGCAAGATTAAACCTCATAGGGTGTTCTTGAAAGACTTATCAATATCCCCTCTATATTTTTATATAGTTGGTACTCCTCTTTCTCACTCAAATATTCGATACATTTTCTCAAAACAGATATTCATACACTCATAACAACAACACATGTGAGTGGACTAGGTGGTAAAATAATTGAATAGATAACAAATAAGTTATAGTAGAAAGATAATAACCTCACATGTAATAATAGAACAACTACATCCATTCCATTACATCCATTATTTTAGGTAATGAGAAAAAATATTTTGAAGCAAGACTCATAGATAGAAAATAAGATAGATGACCCAGAAATAAGAGATCTTTAAATGATTTCATTTATTTAGAATCATAAGATGCATAGCAAAAACATACATGATATCTTATGCTTTATAAAAAGTATGAAACCACAAATGTTATGAACTCTTGGAATAACTCTCCGTGAGAGTAAAAATCAATTACTCATTGATTTTCAAGTTCAAATAAAGTTCTTTCCTATCACAAAACACGATGTTCCTGAAACTTAAATGATTAAAATAAATGCATTCATCGAAATGGGCTGGGATGGGGCTCCCATGGACCAAATAAAATAGCAACAATAACATGGAATAAATGCAATCAGTAATCAACTTTACAAGTAAATAGTAAACCAATAAATATGGACGATTCAGAGACTGGGAAGAAAGAAGGGAACTGATTTAAAAAAGAAATACACTCGAAAAAATAGTCGAGGAAAGGAATATGGATGGATGTCTCTCTCTCTGGTGTCCTGATGAATATGCCTCTCCTCTTCTTTTATATTCTTCATCTTCTTGAAGATTCGTTATTTTTAGGGTTATGGTTTTATCTACCCATTTGTAAGTGTCACACACCCGACCCCTAAGTACCTTTTTAAGGGATGGGGTATAAATTTTCCTCTTACCTCCGAAAAATATGGTATCGAGGACTAATCCCTTTCTCTCAATGGACAGTATTGATGCATGCCAGAATTACCACACTACAGTTAGGATCCATTCGAAACCTAGGGTTCACCAATCCTACTGGAACCCACTCGACTCGTCAACCCATTGAATATTAGCATGTGTCATCACAATTATGTTCTTAGTCAACATCAATTCACCATGTCACTGCAAGGCACTTAGGCTTGCACGACTAGAGGATGACAATAGTCCCTCTCCTATAGTACAATTAAAATACTTAATTAATATTTCATAGAATACCATTCATAATGAATTGGCATGTTGGTATGACCTTTGTCACCTTTCTTTTTGTTCCAATGGCTTGTTGTACCAACCATGATTTAGCATGTTTTACTTGTTGTAATTTACATTTATCAACAGTTTGAGGGGAAACATAACTCAGATTAGAACCGGGGTCAATTAAAATGGAAACTAGATGGTTGGAAATCATACCTTCCATCTCCACCACTGAAGCTTGGTGGTCATCTTGTCTATTATGCAAGGCTGCATAAATTTGTGGCATGTTCCTAGCCACATAATTGATTGTGTTATCCTCCTGGATGTTCTAGACTCTTCGATTTTGTTTTTGCCTATGTGGGAAATCTCTCAACAAATGTTCTTCTCCACAACCCCAACATTTCAAGGGTTTTCTCTTTGTATTATCATTCTTACATGGGGTTGATCCAAAGGGTTTATTACCACTATGAGATGGAAAATTATGTTGATACACACTTTTAGTAGGAAGGCTTATCTTAGAACTTTTGCCATGATTCTTAAATCTTGAGGAATTAAAACCCTTCTTCTTGAATCCCAATTTACTTTTCTTCTTCCAATCCTTATGAGGTTTTGCCTTATTCTTGAATTTCTCATAGCAATACCTTGCCTTTAAAATAGTGTATTCTAAAGTCTTAGATTTATCAAACTCAATTCTATCTCAGAAGAACTGAGGCAGTCCACTAATAAACTGTTGCATATTTACCTTTTCATCCTTTATGTAGGGGACATACCTCATTAGCTCAAGAATTTTGTTGATATATTCATCTATTGTGAGCTATCCTAGCTTGAGTTCTTAGAACTCCTTGGTCTTCCCACCATAGTATTGTTTAGACAGATACTTCTTCTTGAAGTATTTCTCAAATTGTTTCCATGACAAGTCCTTCTCATGGATTGCTTTCACATTTCTAAGGTCCTCCCACCAAATGGAGGCCTTTCCATTCAAGTTGAAAATATCTATTCGTGCCTTTAATTTTTTAGAGTAGTCATGGACTCTAAAGTACTTCTTCAAGCCAAGTAGCCAAACTTATACTTCTTATCCCTTTTTAATTTCTCCATTGAAAGTGGGTGGTTTGTATTTCTTAAACTATTCAAGGTCATGGATCTTGGAATGTTTCCTCTTATTTCTTGTCCTCTGGGAATGTGAACTCGTCTCACTACTAGAAAATTCCTTGGAGTTGTTAGTTTCCTCAATAGAGGATTCTTTTGTTGAAAATCTCTTGGCTCCATGTTGGGCCTTCTTTGAGGTGCTCCTCCTCATGTGGCTACTTTCAGGACCATGCTTTTGTATCTCAGGTGGACTTTGGGTTTTCTTAGTATGATGTCTATCCACATTACTGGTGTTTGGCCCATGTTGTAGCTGCCTTTGTATATTTGATAGGCTTTTCTGTAGGACTGCATTAATTTCAGTTTGTTTTTCTTGTTCTTTTATCAGCCTTTCATTGTCAGCCTTACAACTCTGTAATTCTTCCATGAGGATTCTTAAAGTTTCATCCAAATACAGAGGGGTTTCCACCGCCCTCCTCTCATTAGATTCTTCTTCTCTATTATGGGAGCTTTCCTTGTTGTCCGCTGAATGTTTGAGTGTTGATAAAACATTTATGTTAGTTAATTATCTACTAGTTTATGAACAACACATACAATTTGTAAGGTGGAGTCATCTTCATTATTTGGAACACTAGCAACACACAATTTAGATTTTTTAAAAATATAACAATAGCAGAAAGTTTTGTTCCTCTCTTCAATAATGGTTTAAATAAACTTCTTATGAATGGGGTAAGATAGGGTGTTAACCCTTAAAAGTTCTATAATAAAATTTTGTGTGACTCGTTCATGAGCCCAAGCATGCCAAGTGTTGTTGTATGCTCTGATACCACTCTGTCACACACCCGACCCCTAAGTACCTTTTTAAGTGATGGGGTATAAATTTTTCTCTTACCTACGATGAATATGGTATCGATGACTAATCCCTTTCTCTCAATGGACAATCTCAATGCATGCCAGACCTCCTAAACTACAATTAGGATTCATTCAACACCTAAGGTTCACCAATCCTACTAGAACCCACTCGACTCGTCAACCCATTGAATATTAACATGGGTTATCATAATGAAGTTCTTAGTCAACATCAATTCGCCATGTCACCGCAGGGTGCTTAGGCTTGCACAGCTAGAGGATGACAATAGTTCCTCTCCTATAGTCCAATTAAAATACTTAATTAATGTTTCATAGAATACCATTCATAATGAATTGGCATGCTGGTATGACCTCTTTCACCTTTCTTTTTGTTCCAGTGGCTAGTTGTACCAACCATGATTTAGCATGTTTTACTTGCTACAATTTACATTTCTCAACAGTTTGAGGGGAAACATAACTCATATTAGAAACGAGGTCAATTAAAATGGAAACTAGATGGTTGGAAATCATACCTTCCATATCCACCATTGAATATTGGTGGTCAGATTGTCTATTATCCAAGGATGCATAAATTTGTGGCATGCTCCTAGCCACATCATCGACTGTGGTAGCCTCCTAGATGTTCTATAATATTCGATTGTTCTGTTGCCTATGTGGGAAATATCTCAGCAGATGTTCTTCTCCACAACCCAAACATTTCAAGGGTTCTCTCTTTGTATTATCAATCTTACCTGGGGCTGATCCAAAAGGTTTATTACCACTCTGAGATGGAAAATTCTACTGATACACACTTTTAGTAGGAAGGTTCATCTTAGAATATTTCCCATGATTCGTAAATATTGAGGATTAAAACCCCTTCTTTTTGAATCCCATTTTACTTTTGTTCTTCCAATCCTTATGAGGTTCTTCCTTATTCTTGAATTACTCATAGCAGTACCTTGCCTTTCGAATAGTGTCTTCTAAATTCTTAGGTTCATCAAACTCAATTCTATCTCGGAAGGGTTGAGGAAATCCACCAATAAACCATTGCATCTTTACCTTTTCATCCTTTATGTAGGGCACATACCTCATCAGCTCAAGAAATTTGTTGATATATTCATCTATTGTGAGCTTTCCTAGCTTGAGTTCATAGAAATCCTTGGTCTTCCCATCATAGTATTTTTCAGACAGATACTTCTTCTTGAAGTATTTCTCAAATTGTTTCCATGACAAGTCCTTCTCATGGATTCCTTTCACATTCCTAAGGTCCTACCACCAAATGTAGGCCTTTCCATTCAAGTTGAAAATATTTATTTAGGCCTTTAAGTTTTTAGAGTAGTCATGGACTCTGAAGTACTTCTTCAAGCCAAGTATCCAAACTTCTACTTCTTCTCCATTTTTAATTTCTCCATCGAAAGTGGGTGGTTTGGATTTATTAAACTCTTCAAGATAATGTCTCTTAGAATGTTTCCTCTTCTTTCTTCTCCTCTGGGAATGCGAACTCATCTGACTACTAGATAATTCCTTGGAGTTGTTAATTTTCTCACTAGAGGATTCTTCCGTTGAATGTCTCTTGGATCCATGTTGGGCCTTCTTTGAGGTACTCCTCCTTGTGTGGCTACTTTCATGACCATGATTTTGTATCTCAGGTGGAATTTGGGTTTTATTAGTATGATGTCTATCGACATTACTGGTTGCTAGCCCATGTTGTAGTTGCATTTGTATATCTGATAGGCTTTGCAGTAGGAATGCATTAATTTCATATTATTTTTCCTATTCTTTTATTAGCCTTTCAATGTTGGCCTTACAACACTGTAATTCTTCCATGAGGCTTCTTACAGTTTCAACCAAATCCAGATAAGTTTCCACCACCCTCCTCTCATAAGATTATTCTTCTCTATAGTGGGAGCTTCCCCCCAACTCATGGTGCATCATCATTCTTTACACTGTATTTTTTCCTTGTTGTCCATCGACTTTTTGAGTGTTGATCAAACATTTATGTTAGTTAATTATCTACTAGTGTATGAACATCACATACAATTTGTAAGGTGAAGTCAGCTTCATTATTTGGAACACTAGCAACACAGAGTTCATAATTTTAAAACATATAACAACATCATAAAGTTTCATTCCTCTCTTTAGTAGTGGTTTAAATAAGATTCTTATGAATGGGGTAAGATAGGGTGTTACCCCTTAAAAGTTCTCTAATAAAATTTTATGTGACTCGTTCATGAACCCAAGTAGGCCAAGTATTTTTGCCCACTCCGATACCACTATGTCACACATCCAACCCCTAAGTACCTTTTTAAGGGATGGGATATAAATGTTTTGGTTACCTCCGACGAATATGGTATCAAGGACTAATCACTTTCTCTCGATGGACAGTCTCAATGCATGCCAGACCTCTCGAACTAAAGTTAGGATCCATTCATCACCCAAGGTTAACCAATCATGCTTGACCCCACTCGACTCGTCAACCCATTGAAGGTAAACATGCACCAACACAATGATTTTCTTAGTCAACATCAATTCACCATGTCACCGTAGGGTGCTTAGGCTTGCACGACTAGAGGATGGAAATAGTCCCTCTCCTAGAGTACAATTAAAATACTTAATTAATATTTCATAGAATGCCATTTATAATGAATTGCCATGATAGTATGACCTCTGTCACCTTTCTTTTTGTTCCATTGGCTAGTTGTACCAACCATGATTTAGCATCTTTTACTTATTGCAATTTACATTTCTATACAGTTTGAGGGGAAACATAACTCATATTAGAACCAGGGTCAATTAAATTGGAAACTAGATGGTTGGAAATCATACCTTCCATTTCCACCACTAAAGTTTTGTGGTCATCATGTCTATTATCTAAGGTTTCATAAATTTATGGCATGCTCTTAGCCACATCATTGACTATGATAACCTCTTGGATGTTGTAGACTCTTCGATTGTCATGTTTCCTATGTGGGCAATCTCTCAGCAGGTGTTCTTCTCCACAACCCTGACATTTAAAGGGTTCTCTCTTTGTATTATCAGTCTTACATGGAGCTCTTCCAAAGGGTTTATTACCACTCTGAGATGGAAAATTCTGTTGATACACACTTTTAGTAGGAAGGATCATCTTAGAAATTTTCCCATGATTCTTAAATCTTGAAGATTTAAACCCCTTCTTATTGAATCCCAATTTACTTTTCTTCTTCCAATCCTTATGAGGTTTTGCCTTGTTCTTGAATTACTCATAGCAGTACCTTTCCTTTCAAATAGTGTCTTCTAAAGTCTTAGGTTCATCAAACTCAATTCTATCTCGGAAGGACTGAGGCAATCCACTAATAAATCGTTGCATCCTTACCTTTTCATCATGTATGTAGGGCACATACCTCATCAACTCAAGAAATTTGTTAATATATTAATTTATTGTGTGTTGTCCTATATTGAGTTCATAGAACTGCTTGGTCTTCCCATCATAGTATTTTTCATACATATACTTCTTCTTGAAGTATTTCTCAAATTGTTTCCATGACAAGTCCTTCTCATGGATTACTTTCACATTCCTAAGGTCCTCCCACCAAATGGAGTCCTTTCCATTCAAGTTGAAAATATTTGTTTGTGCCTTTAAGATTTCATATTAGTCATGGACTCTGAAGTACTTCTTCAATTCAGGTAGCCAAACTTCTGCTTCTTCTCCCTTTTTAATTTCTCCATCGAAAGTGGGTGGTTTGGATTTCTTAAACTCTTTAGGGTCATGGCTCTTGGAATGTTTCCTTTTATTTCTTCTCCTCTCGGAATGTGAACTCGTCTCACTACTAGACAATTCCTTGGAGTTGCTAGTTCCCTCACTAGAGGATTCTTTTGTTTAATGTCTCTTGGATCCATGTTGGGCCTTCTTTGAGATGCTCCTCCTTGTGTAGCTACTTTCAAGACCATGCTTTTGTATCTCAAGTGGAATTTTGGTTTTCATAGTATTATGTCTATCGACATTACTAGTTGTTGGCCCATGTTGCAGTTGTCTTTGTATATCTGATAGGATTTGCAGGAGGATTGCATTATATTCAGTTTGTTTTTCCTGTTCTTTTATCAACCTTTCATCGTAAGCCTTGTTATCGGACAAAGCGGTAACTGTGGACACAGACTAATCTCCCTAACTTCATCAAGAAATTAGAACAAAACAGAGCAGAATACAAGCTTCTCCTTAGATTTCATCGTAATGTAAACTAGTTCAGAGAGGGACAAATGACATACCATTTAAACATCATTTGATCCTCTCTAGTGTCATCCTTGCTCCATATTTGGATTTGTGGGATGTTGAACCTATTAAGAAGCACACACCAACAAAGAGAGAGAACAACGATATATATATTCCAATGAAACCTATGCATAAGATCAAGGAGTTATACAATAAAAATGGAGACACTTTTATAGGGGAGAAATGTATCACTGCATTATATTGATGAAAGTGGAGAATACAACCTATTCCTTGATGTTGCAAGGTCCCTTCCAATGGCCCTTTGCTTCAACACACACACCTTTTCTCCAATGCTTTTGATGAAGAGTATTCACAACCTGACTTGGAAAGCTAAAGCAAAGATATCACAAGTACAATCTTCAGCATAATTCTTCATGCATAAGCAAGCCTAGCCTTTCCCATGAGAGATCCCTCTTTATATAGGGTGAAAGAGGGATGGATGAGGATATTAGGATGATCCCACTAAATCATATAAGCAAGTAAGATCCAAATCAATCGGAGGCCACCTCATCTTCTAGAAGATTCCATTCTAGAACTTTCATGAATTTCACCTTTTTCCTTTGTTTGATCATCATCGCACCCTAATCACAAGCATCCTGCAGTGACGCCGCAGTCCAATTTGGTGCAGCATGTGACGATCAAGCATCGTCGCACCCTAAGCATTTAGCAAGGTGTGACAATCTCCTTTGATATGGTTTTTTAAGAAAAGAGAGATGATTCAATTTCTCATGAAGAAAGTCGCATTTCTTCAGTAACTTCAAAGAACAGAGGAGTAATTCATACATATATCGTTAGTTGACCACAGGGTGACCAAAATGCCCCCAAAAGTATGAAGATGGAACATGTGACAGCTGAAGTATGAAGTTGGAACATGTGACAGCTGGAATGTGTGTGTCGAGAACAAGGAGCACATCGGTCGGGAACCTGCAAACAATCAAGCATCTGCATAATAATATACCATTTTTTGAGGTAGGAATTCCCATATTCAGACTACAAGTGACTCTAATCATAGGTTTCAAGTGATTCATGGCCACCAAACATACATTGTGGATCCTTGTCATCATGATTCAACATAGCCACGAGAAATACATTATGAATATATGCTCTAAAAACTCAAATTTGGACATAGCCACGAGACATACACGGTGGATCTATGTGTCAGTACAGACTTATGAATAATCCATTACAACCTAGACCGATATGGCGATATCCAAGGTCTTTATTTCCATCATCATGAAGTACGAATCTATCCATGTGATTACAGGTGTCGAAGTCGAACATGGTAGAAACCATTTGATTATCGGTCATTAAGGAATATCGTTAACAAGTGCAAGGGAAATCACCATTGATGCCAATGACCCCCAAGGTACTCTAGTACAATCCAACGAACGTGAATTAATGAGTTGAAGTTGAACACTCGATGGAATATTCCAACTAGGGGCCAATGATGTGAACCCATTTTTGAAAATGAGGAGACATGCCATTGAGGCATGCAGGTTCCAAGGTAATAAATGATTTCTAAGTCTAATTCCCAAATAATTATTTGAATTAGACAAGAAAAGACTCTCCATAGGAGAGCCTTAAAGTATCCCCCATCAATGACATGAAATATATAATATATTTCAAGTAGATCAGAGTATAAAGTGATATAGAACTAACTTAGGGAAGGCTGACATGGTAAGAATTTGGGGACTACAGATGGACGACTCGATAGAAGGATTATTTAGGTTGAACTTCTCTTAAACAAATGAACGACACGACAATTGTCTTGGCAGCATTGACTCAAGGAGAACCCAACATATGGACTTGTGGATGGTAAAATGAGAGACAAATATATTTCCCAACCCGGATACAATGATGAAGAGGGGTGTCATGTTCAAGAGCGACTTGTTGCCACTAACACAGATACATATATACATTTATTTCCCAATTTTCCCCCACCATTTCTGGCGAGTACCTATTTATTTTTTCGTCATCTTGAGGATGATAACATATGCTTGTAATGTAAGCTCATCCTTTGGATGAGTCCCTCGGAGTATTTTTAACGAACCCTAGGAAGGAGTGGTTCAGTCCCATATGGGCCTTTCGATGCTTATTTTACGAGTCCAAAGAAAGAAAACTCAGGGATTTTTCATCTTTAGAGAGTCTAAAAAAACACTTAAAGAAAACTCCAATATGTCATTTTTCGTAAATTAGTCTGACGAGACCAAAAAAGAGATAATCTACCACTCATCAAACATTTTCTTCAAATAATTTTACGAGAGTAAAAAGAACAAGGTCGCTCAACTATCTTTTCATGTTTAGGGAGCTTAAAAAGACCTTAAAGGAGACTCCATGGGGTTCGTTTTTCGTATTGCCATTACGAGTCCGAAAAAAGAGAAAAAAATTTACTCGATTACATTCTCATAGTTTCACGAGCATGAGAAAGAATAAAGACCATGCTCATAGTTTTTCCTTAAAAACCCTAAAAGTACATCATAAAAACACGCAAAAAACAATAAAAAAGGAGTGCTCCATATCAAAAATACGATCGTCAGATCTCTCAACCTGCAATATAGACACTTTCCAAAGTTCATTAGGTTTATGACATATGTGAAAATATTCAAAAATTAATTTAATTTGAAATTAAAATGGTAAAAGTAAATAAAATAGATCAAAACTAGTTCATTTACCATTTCATTTGCATTTTCACCAAACTAGTGCCCAAAACCCTCTTTTTCCTCTGATTTTCAAGTGACAATTCTGGAGCGCTCAGTGGACGATATCTCGAGGTGATTCTGTGAGGTAGGTATTATTCCTCCCCTCTCTCTTTTCATGGTAAAATATTTCAATTTTAAGGGGTTAAATTTTGAGTTATGGGCAATTTTCCAAAGGATATTATGCTTTGAGATCGTCGCAGGCCCTCCCTATCGTGAACTGCGACAATCCTAGATCGTCGCAGGTGTTATATAGATGGGGTGTGATGACACTGCACTGTGGGAAAAAGGGGCCTTGCGACGGCCGCAACTCAAAAACTAAAAAGAGAGAGAGAGCTAAGAAAACTTCCAATTTTGAAATTTTGATGAACTAAATCATCTTTTATTGTTGTTTGACATATTCGCATTGGTCATCATGCTCAAATGGATGGAACGAGAGAATGAGGAGGAATATTACTTTGTTGGGAATAATCTGGGCACTGTCATGGCACTCCGGGAGTGGGACTTGCTAAAAAAATTCAAAGTGCAAGGCATGAGGGCCCAATTGATGCTATTGGAACACTTAGTCCATATGTGGGATGTTAATGAGCAAGCATTTCATGTCGGGGTACATACACTCACCCTAGAGATTGATGACATCAACTTCTTGACTGGTTTATCTCATCGTGGCTCTCGAGTGTCACTATCAGGAAGTAGAGGCGGCGGTGAACCCATGGATTATTATGTAGCACATCATTTCATAGCTGGTACAGAGAAACATAGTGGCAAAGTTTCCATAAAGGATGTTCAAGACTTGTCTTTGAGAACTATTCTCTATACTATCACTTGTATAGCAGGGAGTGTGGCTCCTCACATGGCTTTACAGATCCATTTTCATTATGTTATCGAGTGTATGGAGCCTCAGGTTTTCAACTGGTGTGAGGGACTTCTAAAAAACATGAAGAAACAATTAACAAAGTGTAAGACCAGTCGATTGAAACAATTCAGGTATGGATCTATTTTGGTATCCTTCTTCCTAGAGAGTGTCCTCGTTTTACACCTACAGCATGTGGAATGGAGAATATCCACTCCATAGGATCCTCAAATGAAGATATGGGTAGACTTGATGGCACATCATGGTGGCATTCCAATCGTTACACATGGTCCAACTTTCTTCCAGTGGCTGAGAGATCAGCTTGTCATGGTTGAGGACTATGCATATGCCAGGACTGACTTCCATGGAGATACCGACTTGTAATTACCTGAGGGTTCTCATTGGGGAGAGATAGGTAAAAAGGATTTTTTCATTATATGTTCTTTTTGGTATTTTAATTATGATTTTTTTTTTGTTATGTATCTGAGACTAATCAAGTGCTCTCAACAATGCAGATGTCGCACCTTTCAGGCCTCCAAGATCATATCCTATCCAAATACATGGAGATATAGACATAGTAGTGGGTTGAGGGGTAGTAGTTGAGGATCTCGAGGAGATTGAACACAACCTTGAGGGATTGACCATGAACATCCCTGACATCACTGTGGACGAGCTACATCAACACTACCAAAGCCATACAATTGGTGTGTCAACATCCATTGGTCGATTGCTATGTCGTGTAGCACAGGAATTCGTTTGTTATAGTGATCAACATCCTTGATGAATATGTATATGAAGCCATGTGCTTCACCATTTTGGTCTCAGGACACATAATTTTTGTAACTTTTGACGTTATAATATAAAAATTCTACCGGCTTACATGTCTTTTAAATGTGTGTTTGGATTTATAAATGGTGCAAATGTCTATCTAAAAAATAATTATCTAATGCATCTATTAATGTGTTTAGATATCTAGGAATGTGTTGATATTCAATGTAATCAAAATGTCTTTTCAAGAGGTGAATTCTCAAGTATACCCGTAACAATGTAGGACTTCAGATGGAATGAACATTGCTCAATTGCAACACCACTAGTTGTGAATCAATACGTACAATTAGATGAAGGATTCCAAATGAAATGGTGTCAAATAATAACTCAATAAATGCATTGTATTCAACAATATTATTAGTTTCATGACCAAGGCAAATACAATGTAGAATGATCAATTCATCCGTAGGTGCATAGAGTTCCCATGCAACAGACGCTAGATTTTTAGTACTGCGACCAACACCATCAACAAAGATGATATAGGGTAGAGAGAAAGACAAAATATGGAAACCAAGCATAAGGAAAGGTAAGCAACTTCTAGGCAAAACAAGAAACGAAAAAAACCACACTAGAGTATGATACACTAAAATACAAAGCACTCACACAAAAAATACTTTAAGCATAGTACTTATTTAGGTAAAACCCATTTCTGGGTTCATCCAAAGGGATTCCATCATAATCCACCAGCTCATAATCAACTTTCTCCAAAACTCGTTTAACGATATAAGGGCCACGCCACATGGGCTCGAATTTACCATCCCCCATCAAATCACGATCTTGTTCATAAAGGAGAACTAAATCGCCCTCAGAAAAAAACATGTGGTTTGACATGTTTGTCGTATTGATCTTTGGCACATTTCTTCTGAGTTTCTATAACTAACACAACGTTACGATGAGTCTCATCTAATTGCATTAAATACAAGAGATGTTCTTCTTTGGTTGTGGTGTTGGGGAGAAGTTCGACAACTAGTTTCAAAGACGGGATTTCACATTCAATCGACAAAGTGGCTTCGATACCATACACTAACTGGAAAGGAATGAACCCTGTGGCAGATTTAACGGATGTACAATAGGCACATAATGCCAAAAAAATCATTGTGTGCCAACTTGACTTGTGAATCCCTACCATTCATCGAAGCATAGTGGTTAAAACTTTGTTTATTGCTTCAACCTGGCCATTGACCTGTGGATAATAAGGGGTTGAGTTTTCATGTTGTAGACCCAACTTATTGGTAAGATCGAACATCATGAAATTGTGAAAATGGTTGCCATGGTCAGTGATGATGTCTTAAGGGATACCAAACCTAGTGATGATATGATTGAATATGAACAATGTTTCAGTTTTCTCGGTATTATCAAATGTAGGCATCGCCTCAGCCCATTTAGTGAAATAATCCACAGCTACAATAATGTATCCATGCCCCCTCGACTGAGTGAGGGTTACATGTCATGAAGTCAATTCCCCATTTAGCGAATGGACCTATAGAAACTAAAGGATAAAGAGGAGAAGAATGTGATCGAATCTTATTGTTATACATTTGACAAGCGTGGCATTTATGAATGGCAGTAATGCAATCCTTAAACAACAAATGCGAGAAGTAACCAACTCATAAGATCTTTTGGGAAGTGGAATACCTAGACACATGACCGCCACATGCTCCGTAATGACATTCATTTAACGATTTCTCAGCTTCATCATAGGTTAGACATCGTCAAAATAAAGAAACAATACCACGACGGTAAAGGGTATCACAAAGGATAATATATTGATGGGCTTGATACCTAATATGACGACAATCTACATGAGAAATATCATGCCAGCAAGTTTGGGTTTGGAGATAAATGATAATGTCTCCATACCATATATCATATGAACTGATCAGGAAAATAATATCCTACAATTTTTTCTATCTTAGCGGAGGGAAGGTCACATATAAACTCGACAAAGACCAAAGATTTATTTGAATTGGCTTGCTCAAACTCCAAATCAAACTCCCGGAGAATCACTATCCATTTGGAGTATTTTCCCCTAGCAATTGTCGTGTAAGGATATGTTGCATAGGGTTGAAATCAGAAATAATCGTGGTTTTTCTCAATAAGATATAATGATGAAAACGTTGAATATCTTGAACAACCGCCAAGGCCAATTTCTCCACATGCATATATTTGGTTTTCGTGGTCGTAAGACTCTGAATCAAATAGTAAATAACATGTTCATCATGTGAATAATCCTCTTCGACTAAAACCATGGCTATGGTAGAGTCTAAAGCAACCAAGTATAAGAAATAATCTCAACTATAATCCGGGGGGGATAAGAGTGGTGTACGGGTTAAGGCAAGTTTCAAAGCTTCAAAGGCTTTGTTGGAAGTGTCGTCCCATACAAAATCATGACCCTTCTTAAGAAGTTGAGGGAAACCTTCCATTAGTTCGACATAATTGGGAATGAATCGGTGTAAAAATTTTGCCTTCCCTTGCAAACTTTGGAGTTGGCGTAAGGTAGAAGGAGGAGGAAAATTGATAATAGCTTCAACCTTCAAAGGATCCACCCTAATCCCATGTGTAGAAACAATAAAGCCAAGAAGTCTTCCAGACTCCACACAGAAAACAAATTTATGTGGATTCAATTGTATGCGATAATATCGACATTGTAGGAAAATGGCTCGTAAGTGTGTCGGGTGATCTTGACGATGCATGGAATGCGCCGGTAAGTCATCTAGGTAAGGTTTTACAATATGCTTAATATCATGAAAGGCATAAGACATAGTGCATTGAAAAGTCACACCAACATTCTTGACACCAAAAGGGAGTTTACGGTATGGGAAGGTACCCAAAGGGAAAATGAAAGCAGTCTTATGTTGATTCGCAGGTAAAATATTGATTTGATTATAGCCGGAGAAACCATCCATCAGAGAGAAGATTTCACTCCCAGCACAATCGTCAACTATTTGGTCGACAAAAGGGTTTGGATAATTATCTTTAGGACAAGCCTTGTTAATATCCCTATAATCAACACAAACACGAATCATTCCTTGTTTCTTTGTAACTGGAACAAGATTGGACACCCAATCATTCAATGAAACTGGGTAGACAAAACTAGCTTTAAGAAGTTTTTCAACTTCAAGTTTTATTGCAGCATATTTTCATGGATGAACTGGGACGATTTTAGCATCAGTGTATGTCTTAATTTCATGTACAACAATCTCTGGATCAATTCGAGTAATTTCCTCGTAACTCCATGTAAAAACGTCACGAAATTCTTGGAAAAGGGCCTTGTAAGTTTGGATCTCATCAGGAGAACATGAGGCACCCATATGAACATTTTCCACAATTCCAAGATTAATTGAAATATCAAGTGGGATGGTAGGTGAAATATTTCCCAAGTTCCCTTCATACAAAACATCACGTGTTGGTTCGGAAACTGGGGAAATAGTAATGACTATAGATGGATTTGAAATTCGTTGGTAACTCTCGATAGTCTCAGTTTATAGTAAGAGGATAGAACGATGATTCCCATCATCCCATGGGGTGTCTTTCATGGACATAACTATCATGATCATTTCATCAGTGTGAAATACCATGTGAAACGGATCAGGAGACGTATCTAAGAGAGAATGAGGAGAAGGATTTTCCAATTGAATAGCTTGATAGGCCAATTCCACCGGACTTAAAGGAATTTGGTCGCCATAATGAAGACATTCGTCCAAGATAGATACTATCCAAGGGTCATAAGACTCACGGGTTTCACCAATACTCGTCGAGATCATGTTAATAGAAGCGACAAAAGGAGGAGGAATATCGGGCGGTGGAATGGGGAAAGT
This sequence comes from Picea sitchensis, assembly GCA_010110895.2. Classification (NCBI taxonomy): domain Eukaryota; kingdom Viridiplantae; phylum Streptophyta; class Pinopsida; order Pinales; family Pinaceae; genus Picea; species Picea sitchensis. The sequence goes on from SNQJ01S0149056.1 coordinate 19,533, forward strand.
ACCCATTAATGATGAACCCTTTAAAATACCCACACAGACATTCTCATAACCAAGAGGTGTTTTCTCTATGAAAGGAACATTACTAGTGAATGAATCGGAACTAAAAAAGGCAATTTGATCTACTGTGACAACTTTACCTTGGTGAGGGAAACGTATCACACGGAAAAGATTAGAAACAACTGCACACATAGCATCGATCCAACTACGACCAAGTAAGAGGTTGTAATCGATAGTTGCATCAAACACATCAACCTCAACATTATCCATGTTTCCTTCTAACGGAATAGATAATGAAAGAAGAACACCATAAGGTTTAAATCATGTACCATTAAAATATTTTAAAGTATTTTGTGACTCAATAAGGGTAGGAGAGACAATGGATTTCCAACAAGTGACAAACATGACGCAAGTTGAAGCTCCTTCATCAACCATTGTTCAACAAATATTCTCATTTTCCACAATGACTTGTATTTGAAATGCTAATTGATGAGGGAGCCTTGGAATGTGATCTTCCAAGTCAAATATTATCAAATTCACATAGGTAGGATCGAATCCACCAATATCCTTTAACAATTCCTTCCATTCCATAGGACATTTTTTAAGGACTTCGAGATCCAACATCACAGAAGGTACATGGGCAATATCTTCTACAATACTGTAGTTCTAAGAGACACGTGCATGGGGGTTAAATGACGACTTTCAAACAACGCCCTTAGGAGGCAGATGAAGAAATATATCTATATTAGGTCTTTCGAGATGAAGAGGATTGTTGGGAGGTGAAATCGATGGAGGAGATTGAACCAATGGAGGAGGTGAATCATCAACTTTAGAAGGAGAATAATCTTTCTTTCGAGTAGCGACTGCAATTTTGTTCTTCTTGCAGTCACCAGTACACATAAGGACATAAGATGTGGTAGAGGGAGAAGGTTAGTCATGAATAACCAATTGGGCATGTTGTTGAGAAGGAAAAGGTTGTGACAAAACGACAGGTGTAGGAGGCATCCTGGTCCCTTGCAGGAAGTTAGTAACCTCTACACGTATCAGACAATCTTTCGTATAATGGTCCTCACCACAGATAATACAAGGATAATGAGGTTTTTTCTTTTCCTTATCATCAGTAGGTTGAGTCTTGGGTTTATCAGATTGTTGATTATTAATTTTATCCTCTTTATTCTTACCCTTCCCTTTCTTTTTATTTTGAGATTTATTGGTAGGCATAGAATGAACCGTATTGACCTCACAGGTTTTACCATAAGACGGAGTTGGAGGAGTAGCATTTTGTACATTAGCAGTAGTAGATTTGGGATTCAAATGATTGTCTTGTTTGGACTGAGTCTCAGCATGAAAAGTGCCAATCATACCATCAACATCATGAGAAGCTACTAGAGGCGTTGGAGTTGGATTTGTAGACGGGCGAGGAGCATCAGGGATCAAGTCATATAGCGTGTCCGTTTGAGAATAAACAAGATCCAAGTATTGAGAATGACTAATCACCTTCTCTTCAGTGACAACACCGCCCATGGAAACATCATGGGCTATAGGACCAATGAGTGATTTGGTAAACCACTCAGCCAATAATTGATCAGGAAGGGGAACTTTAATTAATTGTCTTCTCTTTAGTTCATGTCTCATATCGTATCGGTAACTGGTAATGTCAAGAAATATATAGCTAAGGTGTTGAAATCATTGAAAATTCTCGTGGAAATTCGATATACCATTTGGCAGCCGAACTCGTAAGAGTGCATTGGAAAAGACGTAACCAGATGGAGTCATCCATCAAGGAGTTGGATGAACACCAAAGATGAAATACCATGATGTGATTGTTTGGGTATTCTCCCGATCGACTGTCAAACTTAGGAATGTCTGATGGTAATTTAGCAGGTATAACCGACCAATAAGGAGAATTCAAGATAGTATCATTCAAAATCCAAGATAAATCTGGTAAATCCAAAGTAGCTAGAAATGACAACTATCTGTTCACTTGAGGAAACTGGTAATTTTGGGAAGGCAATCCCGTAGGTATACCAGTAGGAACATGAGCATTATGTAAATAGTTAGAGGGTCCTACCAAATTTGGTGGCGGAGGGTTTTGAGTCAAGTAGGCAACATTTGTTGGTTGATTTGGCATGCTACCTTGGAAAGGAGCATTAGACTGAAAATATTGACCCCAGGTAGGATTTACAAAGCTTGGATAAGGTTTCCTGGGATTAGAGGGTACAAAAGATTTTAATTGAGGATTTTACCCCCCAGGCAGTTGTTGATTTCCCTGGAAATGAAAATTCCAAGGTTGAGTGTGTAATTCAGGTGTATATTGCCCGTAAACTAGGTTATGACCCCCAACTTGGGGTTGCCCCCCAACTTGAAGTTGACCTCCAACAAGAAGTTGAAAACCAGAAGTGACAAAATGACTTGTGCCTCCAAGATAATTGGAGCTACTTGGGCCAGGATGATTAGATCCTCCAGGTGGTGGAAGAATGCTAGGCCCTCTGGATAGAACTTGAGTAGGTGTGGGAAAAAAATCGCTAGTAGCATTATACCCAGGTGGAACAAAAAGATTAGGTCCTCCGAATGGACCCTGGGTAGGATTAGAAATAGAACTATTAATAGTGTTATACCCAGGTGGAAGTCATGGATTTGATCTAAGAGGAAGTGGCATTCCAATAGGAGCTTGATTTGTTACCGTACTTCAGGCAGAAATAGGTGTAACTTGTGGGACTGAGGTAGAGCCAGTGAGCTGGAGAGGAAGGATTTTATGAGTGCCAACCAAAAACGGGTCTGAAACCATAACAACATTACTTGTCATGCAAGTAAAATGATCTAAAGGTACTGTATAAGAAGTGGAAGTAACAGGTGTATGTGATGACATAGGTTTCTTTGGACTCATTCCTAGTTTATCAAAAATATTGTGTCCTGAGGAAGTCCTCCAAAAAGAACGAACGGGTACTGGACTAGGATTAAAAATTCCATAAGTATGAATTGGATTTCAAAATGACTCATTTTGAAATGGTGTATCATCCACACCAAACTCTACAAAGGGTCCAGTAGGTATTCTAGTATAATATTCAACAACAACGTCTCCCGAAGAGTTTATTCGGAGCAAAATTGGGTCTTGTAAAACATTCAATAACGGATTTACAGGGAGTGATGATTATACCAATGGAGTATAACTCCATGTTGGAGTTACTTCACACACACCTAGGATTTATTTTTCCTAAGGTTTTTCCTTGTTTATTAGTCATTATTCAGTCTCTTATATTTTAGGAAGAATATTCCTCGAAGGAGAATATTCTCTGTAGTTTTCACTTCAATTTAACTAGTTGAGAGGAATCTAGATGTTGTATTGATTTTGTCACCATGCAATATTTGGATCATCACCAGCTAATGTGCATTGTCCTTGGGATCATCACTAGACTAGCGCATTACTCATGATTCCCTAATATCCTCCTCACTTCACTTTGTTTCAGTTAGTTAACTAAAGACTGGTTGACTAGTTAACTCAGTCAGGTGGCAGTTCACTCCCGTAACTGTTGGTGTGTGTCCATATCACTCTAGAACACCACTATGACACATTATTTACTCATGTATCCTATATCTATTGTAAATCATTCACTCTTTGAGTGTGGAATACATTTAATGAGAATTCTTCCATTCTTTCTCTCCTTCTTCTTCTTTCTCAAATTCTCTCTGCAAATGTGTGTATTATTGTTTAGCTAGATCTATTATGTGCAGGTTCAACACATTTACATGGTATCATAGTCGACAGACTGATAAGAAAAATCCACACCAAATTGTTTTGCAGGTACTGAAGATTGAAGAACGTAGCAAAGATGGAATCTATGTTTTACTCATCGACAATAATTCTCACACCTCATAACTATTTGGAATGGAAGCCAAAAATTCTGCTTCATCTCTGTTACACATTATTTTCGTCATCCCTATG